>PVIU01014304.1:0-53732 GCA_004026605.1 Ondatra zibethicus
TTTTTTTTTAAAAGAAATGCTGTTTTATCTGAATGATGTTTCTCTCCACTTATGGTTAATATATGGCTTTGTTTGTTTTACTTTGTTTTTTAGGGAAGATTTAGAAAAAGCTGAGTCAACTGGAAATTGGAAATCAGTACATGCTTTTTATATAACAGCATTTGATTCCTTCACAGAATTAAATGCTGCATTTAAGGTAATATATAAAAGATACTTTCCATTCACTTATAATTTCAAATAAAAAATAAGACACCATTTTATAGTCAGTATTGACTTAAACAGTATATGTTTTTCAGTTATATGTATCAAAATATGTGATTTAGTAAATATTTCACTATTAATGCTGATTTCTTTCAATTTTTAAAAAGTTATCAAAACTTTTCTTATGAGCTCATTTACTTTTTTGGATCATCAGACAAGATTTGTTGAGATTATTAAAAAAAAAGTATGGTTCAGATAGTATTAAGAACAATCTATGAAATATCAAATATATTTAATTCTTTAATTGAATTTTCAGAAAGATGCCACTGCCTCATTTAATACAATTGAGGACTCTGGGGTTAATGCTAATTTGGTGAACGCTGTATTTGATGCCTTACTTAACACTGTAAGTATTGTTTATGGACATATCCCTGTGGTGTAACTTTATGCTGTTATTTATTGCACAACTCTTTTATTTTTTAAAAAGTATTGATTTTGATGTTTAATTTATGTGTATGTCTGTGTGAATGTGCTATATGTGTAAGGTGCCTACAGAGGCCACAGAGCTTACCTGATCCCCTGGAGCTGGAGTTTCCTGGGTGGATACTGGGAACTGAACTACTCAGATGCTCTGGATCACCGAGCCATCTCTTCAGCTCTTCTATTTTGATTTTGCAGCCACTTTGTAAGATAATTTCAGTAGAATTTCTGATGTAATTTTATGATAAATAGAATTGAAATTCTCAAAAAATCGAGTTATTCTTTTTCTAATTAACTGAGAATGAAACAGAAAATACTTCTTTATCCAATCTGTATTTAGGAAGACTTTCTAAACTCACGTTTCACTTACTCAGGGAAAGGAAGTTGCTTGTGTAATTCTCAAAGTTTAGTTCTGAATCCGTCACAGGAAGTGCTTAACACCGCCTCAGATTTCTTGAATAGAAATTAAGAATTTTCTTAAGTTTGCTATTGTAATTAATTATATACTTTTATTTTCAAAAGTTAAACCAGCCTTTAAAGGTTGGAATAAATTCTACATGGCCAAGGTGTATAATTCTTTTTGTATGTTTTTGGCTCAATTTGCTAATATTTTATTGAGTGTTTTACATCAGTGCTTAAGTGAGATATTGGTCTATACCAGTGGCTCTCAACCTCCTGCGATCCTTTACTACTGTTCCTCATGTTGTTGTGAACCCAGCCATAAAATTATTTTCATTTCTACTTCATAACTATAATTTTGCTACTGTTATGAATCATAATGTAAATATTTTTGGAGATAGAGGTTTACCAAAGGGGCCGTGACCCACAGGTTAATAACTACTGGTCTGTACTTTTCTTATGATTTTGTTTGTTTGTTTGGGGCATTATGATAAAATATTTTTTCTTTTATTTGGCTATTCAATTCTGAAAGTCATTCTTGAAAACATATGTACACATAACATTCATTATACAGACTAAGCAGGTTATACTTAGGGGTGTGTATGTGTGATATACATATACACATGTAACAATTCATAAAAGAGAAACCATGAATTTGAAAGTGAGTGAAGAGGCTATATAGGAGAGTTTGGAGTAAGGAAAGGGAAGGGGAAATTGTAGTGATATTTCATTTGTATTTTAATAAATAAAGCTTGCCTGAAATCAGAATGCAAAACAGCCACACTGGTCAGTCATACAGACCAGGTAGTGGAGGAACTCACCTTTTTTCCCAGCAGCCACACTTGTTAGCCATAGAGGCTGGGCAGGGTGGTGCACGCCTTTAATCCCAGCACTAGAGAGGATATAAAGCAGGATGAGACAGAAACTCTCTCTCTTTCAGCCTGAAGGCTTCATAGAGGGAAGAGCTCTCTAGTGGCTTGGCTGCTTTTCTTTTCTATCTTCAGGTTGAACCCCAATATTTGTCTCTGGGTTTTTATTATTCATGCTACATAGAATGACATAATTATATTATAATATTAAAATAAAAGAAAAATGTAATTTTTATAGAACATAACTTGATTGCACTTGCTAAATTACCAAGCATGACTTGTTAGGATTAAATGCATCACAAATAGCCAGGTATAATTGTACATACTTATAATCCCAGCACTTAAGAAGCTAAGGAAGATCAAAAATTCAAGGCCATCCTGGATTACATACTGAAACCTTTGGCACAAAAAAAGGTATAACTTGAATCTGTGTATACATATCCAAAGTATATGCCAACCATTTCAAGTTACTAAACACGATACTGTTGAACTTGTGTTCATGATTTTCTTCTCTCAAGGAAAGGAAAATGGATCTGTTTTTTAGTTATATAAGACTGTTGCTGGTCATCAAAGGATCACGTATATATTTCTGCAGATTGTACTCCGTGAATCCCAGAGAGCAACCTCATAATAATCTATATCATTAGTAGTCCCTGCAGTTCTCAGGTGTGAAATGGATACTGCTGTTTCTAGTACCATTCTACAGTCACCAAGTCTGCTTGTAATTATCTAGATAGATCTGTAAATAAAATTAATGTAAAAATCACAAAATATCCTAGCCATTATTTTATCTAATTATTTTCTTTTGCCTCCAGCCTCAAGATATTCAGAAGTCTGTTTTGAAGGGAATCATTAACAGCCTGTTACGAGAATGGAAAGGGTAATTGTAACTTGCATCTAATCTGTATAGATAACTTAGATACATATCTCATGTATCCTTAATATATGTGAGTATGTTTTACTCTTAGGAAGTATCTTAGATGTGCTTTAATATTGACATGG
The DNA here is from genome assembly GCA_004026605.1 of Ondatra zibethicus. Classification (NCBI taxonomy): domain Eukaryota; kingdom Metazoa; phylum Chordata; class Mammalia; order Rodentia; family Cricetidae; genus Ondatra; species Ondatra zibethicus. The sequence goes on from PVIU01014304.1 coordinate 2,952, forward strand.
ATCAGAAAAGAGCATAGAATACTTGAAACAAAGCTGTTTAGTTTACTGAGATTGTGATTTCTTGGGATCTGTAAATAAGCATAAGGAAATCAAGCTGAATGTAAATATTTTTGTGTATAGGCGTATGTGCTATACAAACATAGGATGAGTACTAATCAATAACCTTGCGCTTCTTATAGCCAATAAAATTTTCTCAGAGAATACGTTACTAGCCTTAAAGAAAACTCCTAATACTCAGGAGAAAACTCAGGTAAGCACCTCAGGCCAAACTGGGTCTTGACTACTTCCTGAGCATAACAAAAGCATTATGAAAAGCAGAAGACAGGCTCATAGATACTTTCTGTTGGCTGTACCTATAATTCATGGAAACATAAGTGACACTGCTACTTTGTTGAAGTACAAGTGGAATGGAAAAGACATGAGGCGAAAGTAGTAGGTAAGAAGCCAAGTCCTAAGCATAGGGCAGTCACTTATCAGACTTTAGTACCCTCAGAAGTGCTAATACCTGACTTCTGCCTTTAGCCTAGGGTTCAGTCAAGATCTTGGATTATGTATGATTTTATATCCATGAATCATTTTTAAATTAGAAGGTTCCTTTTAAGCATATGAGACAACGCACTGTAGACCTTGAACATGTGAGAAACACTGGTTAGATTTGAAACTAAAAGTCTCCTACAAAACTGATGTTAAAATCAAGATTAACACTGAAAAAAAATACTATTTTTCATGATGCCCAAAGTAAAATTCTTATAGTTAGCAGCTAGATGGGAATGGTTTATAGGTACTTATTTTCCATATATATATATTAATCTGAATACAGTTTCCCCTCCCTCTACTCCTCCCAGTTCCTCTCTACTTCTCTCCCTTCCAGATCCATTCCCTTTCTGACCCTCATTAAAAAATAACAGACTTCTAGGTGATAACAACCAAACATAACAAAATAAATTATATTATGATAAAACAAAAACCATCATATTGAAGTTGGACCAGCCACACCAATAAAAAAGAGCCAAAAGAGAAGGCACAAGAATCAGAGACCCATTCCTCTACACATTCAGGCTCATCATAAAAGCACTGAACTGGAGGATACAGTTTGTGATTGCTCCTTTGGTCTCTGCATTCTTATGAGCTTTGCTCAGTTGTTTTAGAGGACCTGGTTCCCCTGGTGTCCTCTGTACCCTTTGTCTCCTGCACTCCTTTTGCCTTCCCTTCCATGAGGTTCTCTGAATTCTGAGGGGAGGGGTTTGATGGAAACATCTTGTTTAGGGCTGTGTTTCAAGGTCTCTCTCACTTTGTGTAGTAGCTGGCTGTGGGTCTGTGTATTTATTCCTATCTGCTGAAAGAGGAAGCTTCTCTGATGATGGCTGAATAAGGCACCAACCTATGAGAATATCATTAGGAGTTATTTTATTGTTTTTTTTTTTTAAAGAAAAAAAAAGATAAGTAGTATTTGGTTTTACCCTAGGTCTCTGAACTATCTGGTGTCTGGTTCTTGGTTAAGGCCCATCCAATGTCAGGTATGGTGGATTGGGCCTTAAGTCAAATCTGACATCAGTTGCTTACTCCCCCAAAGTTTGTAACAAAGGCTTTATGGTTGAGTTAGTGTTTAGGTTTCTTTTTTGGTAGCCTGCAGAGTTCCTTCCTATGTCACAGACACTAGAACATGCAGGTAAAGTTTCTGTGTAGGCACCAGCTTGATCATTTTGTGTTCAATTAATTGTTTAGGTGTTGTCTTCAGCAATGGGACCTTGCTGTCAATTTGTGGAGAACATCCTATTGTCCTGGAAACAGTTTGGGTTGTTTGAGAATGTCCATGGAACCCTTTCAGCCAACAATTCAATTAGATGAAACCTAGTCCCGGCACTGGAAGCTTTGTTCAGTGACAAGAGATGGCCAGTAGCAATTCCTTCCATCTCTCTCATTACTTAGAGACTTCATTAGTATCACCTTCATATATTACAGGAAGTTTCTACTGCTTACTGCCCCTCAATGCCCTTCAATTCTAGCTGTCTTGCCCCTATTTCCTCTCCTAACCCTATTACCCCACCCCCTTCCCACCTGATCCTCCTGTTCTCATCCCCTGCCCCCATTCCAGTCCACCTATAAAATCTGTTCTATTTTCCCCTCTCAGGGAGATTCAGTGTCCCCCTAGTCCTTTACTCTATATTTAACCTCTCTGGGTCTACAGATTGTAACTTGGTTATCATTTATTTAGTGGCTGATATCCAGATATAAGCTAATAAAAACCATATTTATCTTTCTGGGTCTGGGTTACCTCACTCAGAGTGATTTTTTTCCATTTGCCTGCATATTTCATGATGTCATTTTAAATGGCCAAGTAATATTCCATTGTTACACAACTGTACATTTTCTTTATCCATTCTTCTGTTGAGGAATCTCCAAGCTGTTTCCAGTTTCTAGCTATTGTGAATGTGGTTTAACAAGTATCCCTGTGATAGGATGGGAATAAGCCTAAGAGTTGCATGGCTGGATCTTGAGGTAGATCAATTCCCATCTTTCTGAGGAAATGATTTCCATAGTGGCTGTACAAGATTGCACTCCCACCAGCAGTGGAGGTGTGTTCTCCGTACTCCACATCCTCGCCAGAATGAGCTGTCACTTGTTTTACTAATATTAACCGTGCTGACAGGTGTAAAATGAAGTCTCAAAGGAGTTTTGATTTGTGTTTCCTTAATGACAAAGGATATTGAATATTTCTTTAAGTATTTCTCAGCCATTAGGGTTTTCTCCATCGATAATTCTGTTTAGATCTGTACCCGATTTTTTAAATTGGGTTATTTGTTTTTCATATTTTCTTGAGTGCTTTATATATTTTGCTATTACTATTGAAAGCGGGGCTAGCAAAAATCTTTTCCCATTCTGTAGACTACCACTTTATCTCAATGAAAGTGCCCTTTGCCTTATAGAAACTTTCCAGTTTCATGAGATAGTATTTATTAATCATTGATCTTAATGCCTGTGACATGAGTGTTTGGTTCTGGAAGTCTTCTCTTGTACCAGTGAGTTCAAGGCCATTCCCCACTTTCTATTCTATTAGGTTCAGTGTACTTGATTTTATGTTGAGTTCTTTGATCCATTTAGAATTACATTTTGTTTAGAGTATTAAGTGTGGCTGTATTTCCATCCTTCTACAAGCAGCCGTCCAGTTTGACTAGCACCGTTTGTTGAAGATGCTGTCTTTTTTCTAGTAGGTATTTCTGGATTCTTTATCAAATATCAGGTGTTCATAGTTGTGTAGGTTTATGTCTAGGTCTTCGATTTGATTCCATTGATTAACATGTTTGTTTTTATGCCAATTCCATGTGTTTTTGATTACTATTGCTTTGTAGTATAACTTGAGATCAGGAATGGTGAGACCTCCTGCAGTTCTTTATTGTTTGGGATTGTTTAAGCTATCTTTAGTTTTTCTGGTTTTGGGTTTTTTTTATGTTTCCATACAATGTAGAGAATTGTCCTTTTATGAAGAATTGTATTGGAATTTTAATGGGGATTGCTTTGAATCTGTATATTGCTTTTGTTAGGATGGCCATTTCTCACTATATTAATCCTACCAGTCCATGAGCATGAGGACATCTTTCCATCTTTTGATATCATCTTTAATTTCTTTCTTCAAAGACTCGATATTTTTACCATATAAGTCTGTCCCTTGCTTGGTTAGAGTTATCACCAAGATATTTTATATTATTTGAGGCTATTGTGAAAGGTATTATTTCCCTGATTTCTTTCTCAGATTGTTTGTCTCAGACTTGTATATAGGAGGGCTACTGATTTTTGTGCATTAATTTTGTATCCAGCCACTTTGCTAGAAGTATTTATTTTTGGTTTGAAGTCTATTTTGTTAGATATTAAAATGGCTACACCAGCTTGTTTCGTAGGTCCATTTGCTTGGAATATCTTTTTTCTACCCTTTATCTGAAGTAATATCAATCTTTGATGTTGAGGTGTGTTTCTCAGATGCAGCAAAATAATGGGTCCTGTTTTTGCATCCATTCTGTTAGTCTGTGTCTTTTTACTGGGGGATTGTGACCAGTGTTATTTTTTTCCTTTTTTATTGTTTTTATTGAGCTATGCATTTTTCTCCGCTCTTTTCCCTTCCTCTTCCCTCCCCTTCTACCGTCTCCCATTGTCTCCACTCCCAGTTTACTCCAGAGATCTTGTCTTTTTCTACTTCCCATGTAGATTACATCCATGTATGTCTTTCTTAGGGTCCTCATTGTTATCTAGGTTCTCTGGGATTGTGAATTGTAGGCTGGTTTTCTTTGCTTTTTCTCTGAAAGCCACTTATGAGTGAGTAGATATGTTATTTGTCTTTCTAGGTCTGGGTTACCTCACTCAATATGATGTTTTCTAGATCCATCCATTTGCCTGCAAATTTCAAGATGTCATTATTTTTTCTGTGGTGTAGTACTCCACTATATAAATGTACCATATTTTCTTTATCCATTCTTTGGTCGAGGGGCATTTAGGTTGTTTCCAGGTTCTGGCTATGACAGACAAAGCTGCTGTGAAGATAGTTGAGGACATGTCCTTGTGCCACGATTGAGCATCCTTTGGATATATACCCAAAAGTGGTATTGCTAGGTCTTGAGGTAGGTTGTTTCCTAATTTTCTGAGAAATTGCCATACTGATATCCAAATGGGCTGTACCAGCTTGCATTCCCACCAGCAATGCAGGAGTGTTCCCTTTACTCCACAACCTCTCCAGCATAAGTTGCCATCAGTGTTTTTGATCTTGGCCATTCTTACAGGTGTAAGATGGAATCTCAGAGTTGTTTTGATTTGCATTTCTCTGATGACTAATGATGTTGAACGTTTCCTTAAGTGTCTTTCAGCCATTTTAGATTCCTCTGTTGAGAGTTCTCTGTTTAGGTCTATACCACATTTTTTTAAAGAATTGGATTCTTTGTTCTTTTGATGACCAATTTCCTGAGTTCTTTGTATATTTTGGAGATCAGCCCTCTGTCTGATGTGGGGTTAGTGAAGATCTTTTCCCATTCTGTAGGCTGTAGTTTTGTCTAGTTGACCATGTTCTTTGCTTTGCAGAAGCTTTTTAGTTTCAGGAGGTCCCATTTATTAATTGTTTCTTTCAGTGTCTGTGCTACTGGGGTTATATTTAGGAAGTGGTCTCCTGTGCCCATGTGTTCAAGTGTACTTCCCACTTTCTCTTCTGTAAGGTTCAGTGTGGCTGGCTCTATGTTGAGGTCTTTGATCCATTTGGACTTGAGTTTTGTGCATGGTGATAGATATGGATCTATCTTCATTCTTCTACATGTTGATATCCAGTTATGTCAGAACCATTTGTTAAATTTGCTTTCTTTTTTCCATTTGATATTTTTTGCTTTTTTGTCAAAAATCAGGTGTTTGAAGGAGTGTGGATTAATATCTGGGTCTTCTATTCGGTTCCATTGATCCTCCTGTCTGTTCTTATGCCAATACCAGGCTATTTTCAGTACTGTAGCTCTGTAGTAGAGTTTGGAGTCAGGAATTGTGATGCCTCCAGAAGTTCTTTTATTTGTACAGGATTGTTTTGGCTATCCTGGGTTTTTTGCTTTTCCATATGAAGTTGAGTACTTTTGAGGTCTGTGAAGAATTTTGCTGGGCAATGCGTTGAATCTATAGATTGCTTTTGGTAAGATTGCCATTTTTACTATGTTAATTCTACCTACCCAAGAGCATGGGAGGTCTTTCCACTTTCTGGTGTCTTCTTCAATTTCTTGTTCAAAGATTTAAAGTTCTTGTCATACAAGTCTTCCACTTGTTTGGTTAGAGTTACTCTGAGATATTTTATGCTATTTGTGGCTATTGTGAAGGGTGTTGTTTCTCTGATTTCTTTCCCAGCCCTTTCATCATCTGTGTACAGGAGGGCTACTGATTTTTTCGAGTTAATCTTGTATCCTGCTACATTACTGAAAGTGTTCATGAGTCCAAGTTCTTCGGTAGAATTTTTGGGATCACTTATATAAACTATCATATCATAAACAAACATGAGAGTTTGACTTCTTCTTTTCCAATTTGTATCCCCCTTGATCTCCCTTTGGTGCCTTATTGCTCTAGCTAGAACTGCAAGAACTATATTGAATAGGTATGGAGAGAGTGGACAACCTTGTCTTGTTCCTGATTTCAGTGAAATCGCTGGGAGTTTCTCTCCATTTAGTTTGATGTTGGCTGTTGGTTTGCTGTATATTGCCTTTATTATGTTTAAGTATGTTCCTTGTATGAATGCTCTCTCCAAGACCTTTATCATGTAGGGATGTTGTATTTTGTCAAAAGCTTTTTCAGCATCTAATCATGTGGTTTTTATTTTTCAGCTTGTTTATATGGTGGATTACATTGACAGATTTTCGTATGTTGAACCATCCCTGCGTCTCTGGGATGAAGCTGACTTGATCATGGTGGATGACTTTTCTGATGTGTTCTTGGATTTAATTTGCCAGTATTTTATTTAGTATTTTTGCATTAATGTTCATGAGTGAGATTGGTCTGTAATTCTCATTCTTAGTAATGTCTTTTGTGGTTTGGGTATCAGGATAACTGTGGCCTCATAAAAAGAGTTTGGCAATGTTCCTTCTGTTTCTATTGTGTGGAATAATTTGAGGAGTATTGGTATTAGTTCTTCTTTGAAAGTCTTGTAGAATTCTGAGCTGAAACTATCTGGTCCTGGGCTTTTTTTGGTTGGGAGACTTTTGATGACTATTTCTATTTCTTCATCAGTTATAGGTTTGTTTAATTTGCTTATCTGGTCTTCATTTAATTTTGGTAAGTGATATTTATCCAGAAAGTTGTCCATTTCCTTTAAGTTTTCCAATTTTGTGGAGTACAGGTTTTTGAAATATGACCTGATGATTCTCTGTATTACCTCCATGTCTGTTGTTATGTCCCCCTTTTCATATCTGATTTTGATAAATTGGATATTCTCTCTCTGCCTTTTGGTTAGTTTGGATAAAGGTTTGTCTATTTTGTTGATTTTCTCGAAGAACCAACTCTTTATCTCATTGATTCTTTGTATTGTTTTCTTTGTTTCTATTCTGTTGATTTCAGCTCTCAGTTTGATTATTTCCTGCCGTATAGCTCTCTTAGGTGAGTTTGCTTCTTTTTGTTCTAAAGTTTTCAAATGTTCTGTTAATTTGCTAGTGTGGTATTTTTCCAGCTTCTTTATGTAGGCATTTAGTGCTATGAACTTTCCTCTTAACACTGCTTTCATTGTGTCCCGTAAATTTGGGTAAGTTGTGCGGTCATTTTCATTGAATTTTAGGAAGTCTTTAATTTCTCCCTTTATTTCTTCCTTGACCCGTTGATGATTCAGGTGAACATTGTTTAATTTCCACGTGTTTGTGGGTTTTCTGGAATCAGTATTGCTGTTGACTTCTAGTTTTAAACCATGGTGATCTGATAAGGTACATTGGGTTATTCCATTTTTTTTTTGTATTTGTTGTGGTTTGTTTTGTTACCGAGTATGTGGTCAATTTTTGAGAAGGTTCCATGAGGTGCTGAGAAGGAGGTATATTCTTTTCTGTTTGGATGGAATATTCTATAGATGTCTGTTAGGGTCATTTGAGTCATAACATCTGTTCTCTTATTTCTCTGTTCATTTTTTGTCTGACTGACCTGTCCAGTGGTAAGAGTGGAGTGTTGAAGTCTCCCACTATTAGTGTGTGGGGTTTAATGTATGATTTAAGCTTTAGAAGTCTTTCTTTTATATATGAGGGTACCCTTGTTTGGGGGGCATAGATGTTCAGTATTGAAATTTCCTCTCGATGGATTTTTTCCTGTGACTAATATGAAATGACCTTCTTTGTCTCTTTTGACAGATTTTAGCTTGAAGTCTATTTTGTGAGATATTAGGATAGCTATACCAGATTGTTTCTTAGGTCCATTTGATTGGTGTAGTTTTTCCCAACCCTTTACTCTTTTGACAGATTTTAGCTTGAAGTCTATTTTTTTAGCTTGAAGTCTATTTTGTGAGATATTAGGATAGCTATACCAGATTGTTTCTTAGGTCCATTTGATTGGTGTAGTTTTCCCCAACCCTTTACTCTGAGACATGTCTGTCTTTGAGGTTGAGATGTGTTTCTTGTATGCAGAAGAAGGATGGATTCTGTTTTCATATCCAATCTGTTAGCCTGTGCCTTTATATAGGTGAGTTGAGTCCATTTACATTAAGGGATATTAATAACCAGTGATTGCTATCTCCTGTTAATTTAGTTTTCATTGTTGGTGATGTTAATTTGTGCATTTTTTCCCTCTTTGGGATTTGCTGCTATGAGACCATCAATTGTCTGTGTTTTTGTTGGTGTAGCCAACTTCCTTGGGTTGGGGTTTTTCTTCTAGTATTTTGTGTAAAGATGGGTTTATGGCTAGGTATTGGTAAAATCTAGTTTTGTCATGGAATATCTTGTTTTGTCCTTCTATGGTGATCGACAGTTTTGCTGGGTATAGTAGTCTGGGCTGGCATCTGTGGTCTCTTAATGTCTGCATAATGCTTGACCAGGACCTTCTGGCTTTCATTGTTTCCATTGTAAAGTCAGGTGTAATTCTGATAGGTCTACCTTTATATGTTACTTGGCCTTTTTCCTTTGTAGATTTTAATATTCTTTCTTTACTCTGTATGTTTAGTGTTTTGATTTTTATTTGGTGAGAGGACTTTTTATTTGGATCCAGTCTATTTGGTGTTCTGTAAGCTTCTTGTATCTTCATAGGCATACCTTTCTTTAGTTGGGAAAGTTTTCTTCTATGGTTTTGTTAAACCTATTTTCTGTACTTTTGAGTTGAACTTCTTTTCTTTCTTTTATACCTATTATTCTTAGGTTTGGCCTTTTCATGGTGTTCCATATTTTCTGGATATTTTGGGTTAAGCTTTTCTTAGATTTAATGTTTTCTTTAACTGATGAGCCTATTTCCTCTATTGTATCTTCAGTGCATGAGATTCTCTCTTCCATGTCTTGTATTCTGCTGCTCATGCTTGAGTTTGTGGTTCCTGATCATTTTCTCATGATTTCTGTTTCTATAATTCCCTCGGCTTCTGTTTTCTTTATTGTCTCTATTTCAGTTTTCAAGTTTTAAATAGTTTCTTTCATATGTTTGATTTCCTTTTCTTGATTTTCTTTAAGTGATTTGCTGATGTCTTCCAATTTTTTGTATGTCTTTTCCTCCATTTCTTTAAGGGAATTTCTCATTTCCTCTTCAAGAATATCAAACATTCTCTTGAAGTTATTTTTTAGGTCATTTTCTTCTGCTTCATCTATATTTGGTTGCTCAGGTCTTGCTGTTGTAGGGTCTTTAGGTTTTATTGATGTCGTGTTGCTCTTTGTGGTGTTGTATGTGTTCTTACCTTTCATATTCTTCATTCTTCTAATAGGTGTGGTTGGGGCTGTCTGAGATTCTGTTGAATAATCTTCTAGGTGCCAGTGATTCCAAAGCTCAGATGGTTGTTCCTCGTGGTACAGTCAGTGTCACAGTTCTAGTTACCCCGTTGGTTACTTTGTGTTCCTGGAGGTAGCTCAGCACTCCTGTGCTTTGCTTTGTTCCCTTGGAGTTTGCTGTCTCAGGCCTACTTTGGCCTAGGTTACTGGCTTTGACATGCTCTGTAAATCCTGGTCTGATTCCCCTCCTGCAGAAGTCCCTGGCTTCAAGTTGGTCTTGTGAAGGTTTTTGGCTCAGGTCTACTACCTTGAAGTTCCAAGACTCAGGTGCGCCCAGAACCATAGAGGACCTGGCTCAGGCTTACTCACTCAGAGGTCCCAGACTCACGCCCAGACCCACAGGGGTCCTGGCTTAGGTCTACTCCCTTGAAGGTCCCTGATTCACATCAGAACCCTCAGCGGTCTCTGGCCCTGGCTTACTCACTCAGTTGTTACTCCCCTGTACCTGTTCCGGTGGAGATTGCTGTCTCTGGACCAGGTCTCTGGCTAAGTCTTGGTCTGCCAGTTTATTCCTATTATTCTTATGCTTTGTTTTTTCATAGTGTCCCAGCTTTCCTGGATGTTTTTGTTAGGAGTTTTTTTTTTTGATTAAACTCTTTACCTGATGTTTTCATTTTTTCTAATGTATCTTCAACACCTGAAATTCTTCTATCTCTTATATTCTGCTGGCAAAGCTTGGCTCTGTAGTTCCTATTCAAATTCTTAAAAAATTTTTACTTCCAGAATTCCCTCAGTTTGGAATTCTACTTCCATTTTCAGATATTTAATAATTTTATTCATTTCTTGCCACTGTTTGTTTTTTTCATAGATTTCTTTAAGAGATTTATTCATTTCCTCACACTGTTTGTATTTTCCTGGATTTTTTTTAGGAATTTAGTCATTTCTTCTTTAAAGAATGCTGTTGTCTTCATACTGACAGTTTTAGGATCTTTTTCTTTTTCTTTTTTTTAAATATTTATTTTTTATGCCTACAGTGTTCTGCCTGCATGTATCCCTTCAGGCCTGAAGAGGGTGCCAGATCTTATTACAGATGGGTGTGAGCCACCATATGGTTGCTGGGAATTGAACTCAGGACCTCTGGAAGAGCAGCCAGTGCTCTTAACCTCTGAACCGTGTCTCCAGCCCGGATCTTTTTCTTATGCTTTAGCTATGTTTGAAATTTAAGGGTCTGCTTATTGCAGTTTCTTGACATTTCTGTCACTTCAGGAATGGCCGTAAGCAGAAGCACATTTTCTTCCTTTAATGTATAGATAAACATGAAGTAAAAATAATCTGTGTTAAATAAAATTGCTGATTATTTATTAGACTTTTAACCATTTCCATAGTTAGTCTTTTACCTTAAAAAGCTATACCTTTCTGAGGAATTTGGGTTTTAGGGGTACTCAGAACTAGCCTATTTCCCAGAATACTAGAGATGTGTTACTGTCTCAATAAGAATAATGCCTGTGAATTTAAATTCATTTTGGCTTCTCGGTTCTTGGAAAAACATGTAATGGTCATGTCTTTGTTAGATACTGTGAAATTAAATGGTCATTTGTAATCAGTCATGCATGTTCCTTTTTCAGCCCTCGAACAAAAGATGATCTTAGAGCATATTTTATATTGTTACAGGTGAGTGGGAATTGTTGAATTCATGTAAGTCTGCATGGACAAATTAAATGATAGCAGATAACTATTACTTGTCAATCGTATTAATACTCTTCAGAATAATAGTTACTTGCAACCCAAAGACTAACATTGTAACAAACACCGAGAAGCTAAATTATGTGAGGACTTAAATTATTAGTGAGGTCTTGCCTAGTTTCCATGGTGTCTAGGAACAAACAGAACGGATGTTCTTCCCTCTTCATTCAAACTCTTTCCTTTGTACTAACTGGAACAGGCTACAGAACTTCCCCATGTGCTCGGTTTCTAAGATGTCCATATTGTTCACTAATGTTCATTAGAATTCTGATAGAAACATCAAAGTTGTTACTATCTGTTCTAAGGCAAAATACTTGCTTCTTCATGAGAAAGATGCAAATTCAAAAATATAAAAAGCAAATTTTAATTTTTAATTATTTTTGGAAAACTATATTATTTAACACATTTGCATCATTCTTTATAATTTACCAAGTTGTCCAGGTATATTAACTCATTTAAAAGTAAAAAATATTAAGCATTTAATTCAGTATTATGGTATTACCAATATCATATTCAATAAAAGAAACATGGGAAACAAAAGAAAAACCAAAAAACAAAAAATGGGAAGGGAGAATGACCAAGAAAGATAAAGGAAATAAGTGAGAAAAGCATCAAAACTAGAAGAAAAGGGAAACATGCAGAGAGAAAAGCTACAAAACAACACTGTGAAGCTCAGCTGTCTTAGAGGAGTGTGTTAGTCAGCGGTCAGCTCTGCTCACACATCAGTCACCCTTTCCCAGAGCTGTGGCTGGAGTAAAATCAGCGCTGATTTCACTCCCGTTCATCAGTTTTGAAAAACAGTGTTCTTTTATCATTATCACAATTGGATCAAATTTTAAGGATTCATTTTTACATCTTATTTGTGCGTGTGTACATGCTACATGTGTTGAGTGCCCGTGAAGGCTAGTCACATGCCCTGGAGCTAGCATTGTACACAGTTCTGGGTTCTGGAAGGGCAACAGGCACTATAAACCATCAGGCCATCTCCCCAGCCAGCACCTGATTTTAATAATAGTTACTTTTACAGACATTTCTGAAATGTACACTGTAATAAAGCATCAGGGTTTTGAAAGATAAATGTGGGCCTTGCTTTGTTGTGAGAACTCTTGCAGTCCTTTAACATGGAAAAGTTGTCAGAGGACATGCTTGTTCTTTGTGACATGTGCAGCGGATCATTTCCCAGTGCAGAAGCGTCACAGCTAGCATTTACATGGTGTTCCTTTTTAAATCCAGAAAACCCATATTATTTTGTTGTTATTTAATTGGATAATAGTGATTACCAGTATTTATGAAAGATAAACCTAAGCGCTTGTGTTTTCTTTTTTAAAGCTCAAAACAACTCTTGAGGTAGATATTTCCATCTTTCAACTGAGGAAATTGAGAATTAAAGTTTTAAAACCATGCCTAATGACACACAGCTAATGTGGTAGGATTGACCCTCAGACCCAGATTTGCTGTAACTCCAAAGCCTGTGCCTTGTACTGCAGCAGAAACAGTCTTGCTTAAATAAATAACAAATCACTTGTTTTTAAAGAACTGCAGAAATTCAAATGTAGCTTCCTGAATTTGCCACTTAAAACTCATTAAGCTTTATGGGTTTCCTTGTTAACACAATTTTAACACAGTTATCTTTAATATCTTTTTCAGAATCCTCAATTTAATATCACATCTACATACGTCATCTATGCTCATTTGCTACGACAGATAGCTACCCTAGTGGAAGCTGACCATCATTTCCTAGTTCACTGGCTTAAAAAGTAAACCTTCTGCAATACTAAGACGTTTCAGTCTCTCAGTTTTCAATGTGATATTACTAATTTTGTGATAAGCTACTGTAAACCTTTACCATATTTGAATGTTTTGAAGATTTTTAGGAATGATGTTTATACTTTGAAATGTTTCAAAAGCCAGTTATGAAATATATGATTTAGTAATACATAAAAGATACATAAAAATCTATTTTTAATCTAAGTAATAATGTTTTTGTGAAAATTGTTGTAAATATCTATCATTTGCCATTTTTCTATGGCAAATTTCTGGTTTTTTTATACAGCTCAACTGGATTTGTTCACCCATTGTTTTATTGTGTATGTTTTTATATCTTCTCTGTTTATTAACACATCTTATTACTTATATGATGCTTTCTCTTTGCCTTATGAAAAATAGAAGATTGCAAAAGCATATTACTTCTTCCCCTCAGAAGTGTATTTACATTAACAAACTTTTCTCTATGGTGGATAAAAACTAAAAGGGCAAAATATTTCCAAAATGAGAGTTCAGTGCAGTCAGTTGTCATTCTTCACCCCATCAGTGATGCACCTGCAGGCAGCACTGAGCCTGTATCAGGGGCCTCTGCACAGTCCTGTCTGCTCACCAAGCATCTACTTTATGAGTGCTAATACTTGACTTCATTCTTTGTAAGTTGATTGCTTAAATTGAGGTCATGATGGTTGCGCTATAAACCGTGCCAGTATGGCTGTAACACACACATTTTCTTTATACAACACACCACATCCTTCTTGTTCATTGGAACTAGCCAGCACTTAATTATTACATTGTAGGATTTGGGTTTTTGCTTTTGGTTTTTGAGACAGGCTCTCACTCTGCACCTCAGGCTGGCCTAGATCTTACCATGTATCCCAATGGACTGCTAATTCACAATCCCTCAGTATCAGCCTCCCAATTATAGGGATTACAGGTAGATACTGCTATGCAAAAAAAAAAAATCACAAAAAGATGAAAATATGTTATTAGACTGTAGAAAGGACACTGGGTTCCAGTATGAGAACCTATGCACGCGTTAAAGCACTGCCTTGCTGACCCTCATTTGTGCATGCCAGACAACTCCACGCTCTCACTGTTGATTTATGTCCACAAACAAACGTGCAAGCACAAGTGCTGACCTGTGGTGTAAGGGATGAATGTTAACATACAGGTTAGTCTTCAAGTGCAGGATCTGTGAATCATGAAACTGACTAAATATTGAAATCTTAAAATTATATTAATGACACTACAGTAATTTGGGTGTTTCTCACTTGAGAAGCAGTATCCATGATAGGGTTTTATATCTTTTGAAATGTTGTCAACTTAATAAATAAATAATTTGAGAGAATGAATAGTCTATATTCTGTGTGCATAGGATGTAATTTGATCTCTAGAAAAAATATTTTGAGAAAATAAAAATGAAAATTTTGATTGGAATTATTTCAAAATCTTTGCCAGATTATCCCAGAAGAAATTCAAACAGCTGGTAGAGAGGTTGCTACAGTTTGTTTCTCTGCGTCTGTTTCCCGCGAAGCCAGAAGAATTCCCACCTCTGACGAAGTGTTCCTGGTGGATCCCATCAGCCTCCAAAGTGCTGGCTTTGCTCAGTAGGTATCAGCTGGTCTCTCGCCCTCACTAGTCTCTGGAGAAATAGCAGGGTATACCTTAAGTATCTCTGAGTGCTAGGGAGGCAGCTTTAACTTGTAAAGCATTTTGAAGAAAAATTATTTCCTGTTTTGTTTATGAATTTTACATTATATAATTTTTTATTTAATTTTTTAATTTTAAAATTAAATAAATTTTATAAAAAATTTATATAAAATTTTTATAAAATTTTATATAAATTTTATAAAAAATTTATAAAGCTGGGGAAAGTTTTGTTTCTCCAGTATTTTATATTATGGTCTTAAGTGCATATGATCCACTAAGTACGAATTCCTGAGAAAACATGAACTCCTACTAATTACAGAGGAATCCTACAAGAGACAACACTGGTGGAGAGATGGTGATTAGGTGACCATCTGCACTCTAAACATTTTTATGCTCCTTATCATACTTTTTTTAAGTAAGAAATAGTTGCATCTTGTCCACAGTGTTAAAAATGGCCCTTTTCGTTGGAACTGCAAAACAGGAGTTTAAGTTAAAGCTGCAAAACAGGTATTTAAGTTAAAGCTAGCCAATAGATGCTAAATAATGTGTTTATTATTAGACTGGATTGCTACATGTTGGAAAAGAGTGCTACATGAGAATTTATCTTCACAGATACTGCCAACAATTTGGTTCATCCTCCCCTTATTCCTTACACTGATTTCTATAATTCTACCTTGGATCACATTGATCTCATGGAAGAGTATCATACTTGGCAGAGCTTTGGAAATTCTCACAGGTATGGTCAACAAAATCTTTTTAAAATGTTATGTTAAAAAGACTGGATTTTAAGTTTATATTATAAATAATATAATTCCTGTACATATAAACATATACATAGCTTTATAATATCATTGTGTCTGTCAAACGGTTTTACTTTTGGTACATTTTGAGTTTATACACATGTTAATATAGTTTTGTTTTGGTTAATAATGTCTTTTCAAGAACAGGAGGGGTCTTCCCCTAGGTACGCGGTCTCTTGGAGCTTAGTATTCTATGCACAAGGGCAACTTACATATTTTTTTCTCTAAAGTATCAGAAGATAAATATTTTCACTTCTGCGAACAATACATGATTCTATTTTAGCATGAAACAGTCCTAGATAATATGTAAATGAATGGCTATGAATGTTCCAGATGACTTTACAAAAACTGGTGATAAGCCATCTTGTCTTGGAGGCCATAGTGTGCCAGTGCTTAATCTAATTCATTGTCACACACATGAGGCCACCTGATACACATCCGCTTCTTCTCCCTCAGTCTTCACCCAAATAGTGATTATGAATTACTTATAGGAATAATAGAAAGGAAGAGAAAGGAGCTTCACAGTTTAATGCAACAGGTTTTCAAAATGCTTGGCAAAATTCTTGAATACTGTATACTTTTTATCCACATTTGGATTAAATTATCAATCCTATCTCAAATGTAATTTATTTCCCAAACATGAAATATCCAGGAGACTTTTCTTAAGAAGATGAAGAGATGTAATTATAGATATAAATAGCTCAGAGAGCCCAGATATACACATGGATTGATTCAGCTTTCCAGGAATTCTACCAGAATTGACCTAAAATTTATAATGGCCCTCTGATCAAATCTCAGTGCAAATATGAACTATCAAAACTGGAAATGACTCTTTTCTAAAGACTATAATCAATCTGAGGAATATTTTCATGGTAGAGTTTCTCTTACCAAGATACTTTTCTTCCTATTTTAACATAATTGTGGCCATAAAACAGCTAAGAGTTGCACTGTTTCCTTGACAACTTTTAATACAGCGCTCCTTGCAGTCGCAGGGCAGCATGCCAGCAGTGTGCTCCACAGGTGTTCCAGGTGATCCCGCCTGCCATTGGCAGTCAGCTGGGATCTAGAATGGGATCTAGACCTCAGGAAGTCACTACTGACCGTGGGCTGTTTATCTGGGTACTTCATGCACATAGTATTTTCATGTACCAAAATGACAAAGGTTGAGAAGCACTGTTTTAAAGTATATAATGAAACCAACATATATCCTTTTTAAGTTCATTGCATTTTCTTTATTTCCAGACTTTCAGTTAGCATTAGTCATTCACTAATAATTCACTATTATTACTAGTACTGAACAAGTTGGGTTTATTATCAGTTTGGAGTCAGAGTCAAACTGTCTGATGTTTAGTACATCGGGCTGTCCCTTCTTTCTCATGTCTTCTTTGCAACCAGTGGCTGCAGATACACCACCTACTGTGTTCAGATGAAAGAACAGCTAACATTGAGGGTTTCATTGCACTTCTACCGCTGAGCTCTACTACCCCAGCACACTGCAGCCCCTTCTGATGGGCGTCTACCTCCCAAACTATCACTGCTGCCATATTCATTCTTTCCACATGCATTTATGTCTGTGTGGTTTGTGGCTTACATAGTGTAAGACTTAACTCTGACCTGGGAGCCAAGTTATTTCCATATTCTTTGATAAAAATTTGTATCTTTATAAGTCCATGCATTTCATATTTTTATACCATTAAATATAGTACTTACTAACATTTTTCTAACTTTTTATTCTATTGCTCTTAAATTTATGACTCCCTTTTATATGCTATTATTGCTGTATTTTCTCATTTCTTATTTTCACACATCAGAAATAGTCCTTACCATTAAATATAGTACTTACTAACATTTTTCTAACTTTTTATTCTATTGCTCTTAAATTTATGACTCCCTTTTATATGCTATTATTGCTGTATTTTCTCATTTCTTATTTTCACACATCAGAAATAGTCCTTGAATATTAAATTTTATATTCATTTGAACATGTAAATATTCTGTCCTATTTCTCCACCATCAACACTTTTGCTTCCTTATCCTGCTGTTGGCCATGTTTTTCACAGATGATAATGGAAATGATTTGTGTGAATGATGTAAGTAACTAGCACATATTTAGAAAGTTAGCTGTGGCTTTCTATAGGGAATTAAGGCACTGCACTTTCAGGAATGATACATTTTTCATAGGTTTATGGATATAAAATCATGCACATAAATTTTTTTGTAAATGGTAAAGCACCACACAAAAGTAATGTTTTATATTGCAAGGTACCTTAGGTTCCCATAGTGTAATTTTGCTAAAAATGCACCATTTTGCTTTTTCTGTTTTCACTTGTTGAGCAGGTTTTCCTTCTGTCAGTACCCATTCGTTATTTCTATAACTGCAAAAAAAATCATTATTCAGAGAGACTCAGAACAACAGATGATAAGCATCGCAAGGGTAAGCCAGTTATGAAACCTATTTGTGCTGACTGTAATCAATACCGTAAATAATAAATAAGTTAAATGTCTTGTGATTGTTGTAGTGTAATCAGGAGTTGTTAAAAATATAATTTATGTTATTACCCCACAAGGTAATCCTGTTCACAATATGGGAGATGGAACACCCTCATCTAATCAGCTTCCAATTGCATTATAAATATAGCGGAAATGTTTCTGATAGACCCAGATTTGAGGAGCTTGTTGGAATTCATTTTGTATAGAGCTCCTATTCCAGGTAGCTAGAGAAATATCACTGGAAACTATGGTGAGACCAGGAGGGCGTTAACATAAATCACTCACACTATAACATTCTCTGGAGTTCATGAAAACCAGAAACAACCAAGACATTAGATGTTACAACCCTAAGTATATGTCTAAAGGACTAAAAAATATGTTCAAAGGAAGGGAAAGGTTTTCTTAATTGCTTCTCAGTACATGGGAAACACACAGAAAGTAGGACAGACTTTTGGAAAACTGTAGAACAAAAAGAAATTTACCCCTGGGCCTCAGTACTGCCTACCACTGTGTTCAGTGCAGCGCAGGAAGAGCCCAGACTGCTCATCTCCACACCTGTGCATCTCAAGCTCCTGCGATGTAACAAGATTGTGTGCACTTTTCAAAACGAAAGAGAAGCTTGGTTGTAGTCTAGTAGAAAGAAAAACACAGAATAGGAAGAAATGATTTCCATGTTTTGTTCAAAAGTATAAAAACAAGGTATAAATTATGATATTTCAAAATATAAAAATAAGAATAATTTATTCAG
Organism: Ondatra zibethicus; assembly: GCA_004026605.1. NCBI lineage: Eukaryota > Metazoa > Chordata > Mammalia > Rodentia > Cricetidae > Ondatra > Ondatra zibethicus. Next base: position 21,527 of record PVIU01014304.1, read on the forward strand.
CAACTTAGTTCTATGATTTTTTTTTTCTGTCACAGACAAGGACAAAGGTTTTGGTGCCTGATAAGCTTCAAAAATCAGCTTGCATTGAGTATGAGAATATTAGAAGAAATTGTATTGCCTATGGTTCCAAAGAAAATTCCAAAGCCACACTGCCCCTGAAGAATGAGTTTAATTTGGTGTATTCAGCACCAGCTACTGGCTCAAGGGTTAATATGTATAGCTAATCATCTAGATATTTTGGCTTAGTTGCATTTCTGTGTCATGTTGTCTTTTTCTTAAGTTTTTTTTCAACTTTATTGGTTTATTATAGTTTAAGTAAAATAGAGATGGCTGGTTCATCTAAGTTTCTCTTAACAATTCCCTGCCACTCACGTTTAAGAAATCAGGATCTCTGTGCTGCATTTCTTCTACTGGAAAGGAGAGCAGCAGATACGTTTTCACAGAACATGGGAGGGAGTAGTGACTAAAGACTCGAGAGGTATTGTTAGTTCTCACAGGTTCTTCCTGTTGTGCCACTCAAATGACTGGGGACTCTTCTGACACAGCTGATACTATAGTCTGAAACTGCAAAAATAAATAAGTTCTGTAAGACTGTCAAAAGTTCTACCTTCCTCGGTCTCTTTCATTTGGAGCATTGTCATGGCAGATAGGCATTTCCAGTGGAAAGAACTGCTGAGCATCAGGGTAAACATAGTTAGTGCCAACATGTGGCAGCCGCTTAGGGGCAAGAACAGGAAGAGAAGACAACAAAAGAAGGGTAAGACAAAAGATCTGTTACATAGACACTGTCCAGGAACACAGACTCCCTTGGTAAGACAGGGCCCAGAAAAGCAAAAAGCTAGTAAGTCTTAACATTGGATATTGGAGGTCTAGAGGAAGTCTCAAATTCTATAGATTTGGGGAATGCAAATTACTGTACTTTAGATGTCTGAAACATTCATCCTTATCTGTACAGAATTCATCTTCATCGTCACCAAAGACAAATAGTCCAGTAATCATTGTCTAGATAAGTAAATATACAAGCATGTTGATTTTGTATAATAAATGATATTTATATATTTCTTATATATTTTAATATGTTGGTTTTTATATACTCAGTGCTTATATTTTGAAGAAACATGAAAAATGAATTTTTCAAATCTGTCATATCTGTATCACCCATTATTTCTGTTGTTCGAGACAGGGTTTCTCTGTGTAGACCTGGCTGTCCTGAAACTCACTTCGTAGACCAGGCTGGCCTCAAACTCACAGAGATCTGCCTGATCTGCCTCCCTGAGTGCTAGGATTAAAGGCGTGTGCTGCCACCATCCAGCTAAATGTCCCCCTTTTATTACACAGCAGACTTTGCTTTTGAAGGTCTGAGGCCTGTTGAAATTGCAGTGCAGCCTTCTCCTATAAAAGTTGAGCAAGATTTTCATACCCACTGGCTATCATTGTTCCAAAATAAAGTAATAATGTTTTACAAGTTAAAATGTATGTAACTGATTTATGAAATTATTTACATGAGAGATAGCATAAACAAGAATTAAGCTATTTTGACTAATGTGTTTTAAATTAAATTATAGTTTAAGTAAAGTGAAAATGTTTGCTTTCTTATTTAATTAGCAAAGTCTGGTGGATAAAGTATCTCGAAGACAAAGACCTGACATGAATATGTTATTCCTAAATATGAAAGTAAGGCGGACACATCTGGTTAGCGACTCACTTGATGAGGTATAATTCATTCCAAAATGGTGTTGATTAAAATAAATGCAATTATTTGACTTATTATTAAAATTTTGTTGTTATTATTTCTATGTGCCAATGTATATGCTTCCAAAAATTCTGATAGTTAAGATAAATTTTCTATAAAAAAGCTTTATTTCATCTTAATGTTTATTAATGGTTGATTAATACCTTAGAGGAGTTGATGTAGAATACTTAAATGCATAATTCATGTTTCTTAGTATGCTACCTGGATTCTAGACCCACTCGTCTCTCTGATTATGTGTGTAACAAGTCATTTTTAATTCTCCAGACCTCAGATTGCTCATCTATAAACTTACAGGTCTGACCTATAGGGATGGATATTTAGATTCACGTAAACATTGACCCATGTATGTATATTGCAGTTTCCTGCCTGTACATGCTGCAATCAGACCATCATGTAGTTAAGAGGAGAAAATGGCTATTATATCCATGTCATTTTCTCAATTTAGTGTTGAAAGAGAAAGGGGACATGAAAAATTATTTTATATTATCATCCACTAAATTAAAAATTTGGATGCACTGTGATTCTTGGGGACTGTAACCTTTATTAAGGCATCTGACTGCTATTTTTTTCTAATCTATAAGACAAATATAATAATACCTAGCTTATTATATCCAGCAACATGGATGGATGGGTGGATGGATGGATAGACGGATGTTTATGGAAGTAAAAATAAGCTAAAGTATGCCTAATACTGTTCCCAAAATTAAAAACAAATGAATACCCTTTTCATTGCTCTTTGTTCTCCCTTACTACATAACTTCTTCAAATAGTTAACCCGGAAAAGAGCAGACTTGAAGAAGAAGTTGAAAGTTACATTTGTAGGTGAAGCTGGATTGGATATGGGTGGCTTGACTAAAGAATGGTTCCTTCTCCTGATTCGCCAGATTTTCCATCCAGATTATGGTGAGTGTGTAATATTTGTGACCAGTGTCTCTCAATGTTGACAGAAGTTTCTGTCCCACCCAATCCCGTAGCCGTTCAATCCCAAGGAAACACACAGTGGCCTATATTAATTATAAACTGATTAGCCTATTAGCTCAGGATTCTTATTAATTAACTCTTATATCTTATATTAACCCATAATTTTTGTTTGTGTTAGCCACATGGCTTTTATCCTTTTATCCTTTGATCAGTGAGGCATTCTCATCTTGCTTCCTCTGGGTCTGGGTGACAACTGCAGACTGAGCCTTTCCTCTTCCCAGAATTCTCCTGTTCTGGTTGCCCCACCTCTACTTCCTGCCTGGCTACTGACCAATCAGTGTTTTATTAAACGAATACAAATGACAAATCTTTACAGGATCCCACAGTATCTCCAGGCTTGTTAGAGTTCAGTAGCAACCCTGACATTTTCATCAACTGTAAATGAAGAATTTGTATGGAGATAACCATACATCTCTTGAATATACCAAATGCATGAAAGTATGGCATTGAAATAAAGGACATTCAGAATTTGAAAGCAAGCCTACAGTTTTTTTCTATACTAGTTTAGGAAGCTTCGTTCATTAAATAGTGAATCATTTTAAGAAATAGTGTGTTCTGGGGAGATGATTTAGTCAGTGAAGCACTGGCAGTGCAAGCATGAGGGTCTCAGCTTCAATCCCCAAGCATCTGTGTGAAAGCAAGTACAGCAGGACCTCACTTCTGTAATCCCAGCACTGGGGAGACAGATGGGAGGACCCTGGAGCTTTCTAGACAACTAGTCTATTTTAACTGATGGACACCAGACTCAGTGTTCTCTGAACACTGTTTCAAAATAAGATGGAATATGATTGAGGAAAACACCTGACATTAACCTATGGCACCCACACACATACAAATATATATACACACACGTGTATACAGCACAAATAGACAAAAAGAGATAGTAATTCATGAGTTAACTGTTTTTAGGACATAAATCTTCAAATTTATTTTATTTAGAAGAACTGCCTACATAATTATTAGCATCTTCTGAATGCTTCCTTCAAAGGAGGAATATTTTATAGGCACACATATATATATTATAGATAACATAGGTGCATGTGTAAAATCTGGTGATATGAGACAGGGTTGGCAAAGAAGGATTGAAGTGTGCAGATAATGCTCAAAATTTATTTCGCTCATGAGCTATAAAGCTAGTTTTTATGAAGTTATCTGATTATTTTATACCATTTATCTTCAACTCAAGATATCAAAGAAAAAATGCCTTCCACATATATTTTACTAAGATGTGCAAATGTAGTCTGTTAAATTTTTAACATGAATGATGTTTTGTAACAGAACTGTTACTACAATGTTTTGCTTTCAGTAGTTATCATGTGTATTTTACCATCACTTTTTGTCTGTGGACAAATTGTGTTTCCTCTTTGCAGGCATGTTTACATACCACAAGGATTCACACTGCCATTGGTTTAGCAGCTTTAAATGTGATAACTATTCTGAATTCCGATTGGTTGGAATTGTATCCTTTAAACTGTCCACTAGGAGGTGCTACTGAACTAGGGATTTGTTTTAAGTTTTTTTTTTAATCTGTGTTTTAGAAAAATGTTGTTTTAGAAAATTAAACATTATCAAATTTATTAATTAGATTTTCTAATCTGTATTATATGTAATATCACATCTCCATAATCATAGTTCCAATACATTAAAGAAATGGCTGAGTTTCAGATTTTTCTCCCTTATCTCAAAATGATTACTTAAATATCAAAATTATTAAAAATTTAAAACATTTTTAAAATAAAATGGAGTATTTTCCATTTGTAATAAAGTATCTTCTGTTCTTGTTTTGTGCTCAGTTTACTTAGCTTACTAAATTGAAATTGCAAGAATTAAATATAGATCTTTTAATGTACCCTGAAATCCTGACACATGAAGGAGGTAACCGTAAGAAGTTAAAAAGTAAATGCAATGAGAAATATTTAAAGTATACATAATTGTTTAAATTAATTAAATTTTTAATGTTATGAATCCATTTACCATCCTCTCACCTCTATCTCGGATGTATTGTGTAATTTATTCCTACACTGGGAGGGTTAAAGACATGTTAGATATTAGACAAGATGTCTTGTACATTAACTTTTTAAATTACATGAAATATAATTGTCTGGAAAATGAAGAAGAGGAAATAGGTGAGCAAGTGCAGAAGATGTGTTGGTTAAAAGAGAAAACATTCCAACTTTGAGAAGCTTAGCATTTCAGTGCAAGGTCGCTCGTTTATTCTCAGAGGGCCATGCAGCATGGCATTAATAAGTACTAAGGGGTTTGTGACTTCATTAAAACCAAGATTAGTATAAAAAATAAGGGTGGTGGGGTCTTAAGGTGGAAAACGTGATATTATAGTCTTCCCAGAAAGATAGGAATAGAAGCGGAAGAGTGATGAGAGGAATGGAAGGCTGAGATGTTGTGGACCTGCTGCAGAGCAGCGCCACACTGGACCGAGGGGAAATACTGAGCGCCTACCCACAAATGGCTTGTGCTGCGTTTATTGTGATTTCACTCTGAGGACGCATTTGAAGTTGAAAGAGTAAATGAAACAAAAAGCAGCAGGAAACAAAACCACATTGAGATAGGCAAGTTAATTTGAAATGTTTTATGGATTGTCATATCTAAGTTCCAAAGCAACAGATTCCACAATATCCAAGAATGCTGAACAATGCATGGACTACTGTTTTCTGTCGTTTACAGTTCTCACTTGAGTGTGTCCCACTAATCTGGTACTGTTGACTGATGACCTATTTGAACTTCTTTATGCATGTGGTTAGCATGCTTTGCAGGTCTTATGTCATAGCTCAGAGTTGTATCACTTTTGAAATAGTGCTATTCATAAAATCATGAATTGCAGTCGTCTCCTATCACGATATTGGTAGTTTTTACTCAGTTGCTACCCAAAAGATGACAGTAAGCATATCTCTTCATGTATACATCTCATGCCGAACAAGGTACCTACAATTATACTCACACAATTATTTAGTATTTGATTACAATTATTTTAAAATATGGTAAGGTCTTAGTGTTTACAAGAAATAGAGCAATAAAAGACAATAATAATGGTAAAATATTGTAGAGATTATATCAAGAGCATTAATACAGTGACATTTTAAAAGTAGAATTGCCTATACCAACAAGGATATTGAACACAGTAGAGAAGTATGCACATGCAGGTTTCAGAGAGTGCACAGCGCAGAACATTCAGTGACACCAACAGTGAAGTTATTCCACCAGAATAGGCTGATTCAGTGTGGAGTGAAGTATTTCTGTATGTGAGAGGGGTCAGTAGCAAAGCCTGTTAACCTACTTCCTCACTGTGCATTAGGTTTTAGGAATCTAGCATTTAAATTTTTTAAATGAAAAATGATCAGAAGTTATCACCACAGTAGAAACTTAGAAAATTGTAATTTATGATGCTGTGGTAGTATTATTATTATCATCATTGCTATTATCCTGATTATGTAAGTATATCTGAACATATACTCATTATCTTCTCTTTCCACACACTAGTCTGCCTACATGGTTACTCAAAAAACAGTATAGCTATTTCTTATGTCGCCAGCCCTCATTTTACCTTTGCAAATTGAATTCAAGAGTGTTTACAGAAATTTGCTAGGCCTATGTGTTTAGGTTTCTTTTTGAATCTATAAAATGAATTACTTCTTAATTAACTTTAATATGATAACTGACCATTTAAATACTATGAAATTTGATTTAAACCCCCTTTTTCAGCAAACGGATGTTACCTTCTGCTGTATAAGTATACAAATTTTACAATAAATAGGATATCTGAACTAGCCCTTCAAGTTTTATATATGAGTCTACTTACACCATTTAATTAACAGTATTTGTACATCCATATGCTTGTTCATTCCAGCTCCTTTAACACGGTCTTATTTAAGCTTTGAATAGCTAAATATAGCAATGTCTAAAATCAGTGCTGTATTCTGCAGTGAATAAAACTCTGGGTGCTGCTTATAAAACCACCAACATGCTTGCTTAAATTTAGCAATTTTTATATACTATATAATGTATAGAAATGCCTGAAATCATTAAATCCTATTAATTAACATGTTTCCCCATGACTTTTGCTAATCAAGAATTACAGTATGCACATAAAGAGAAATTAAAGAAAGAAGAAAGGTGTGTTGGACTAGGAAAGTCAGTGTTAGATCTGAAGGAAATGTGAGAAGTGCTGCATTTGTTGTCATGGATTTTATGTTAATACTTAACATTTAGTATGCATAGCTCATGGGACTAGCTGTTTATAACAGTATCACCTTGGATATTCGTTTTCCTCCCTGCTGTTACAAGAAATTACTGAGCCCTCCCATCGTACCTAATGATCAAAATACACCAGTAGGCATCTGCAGTGTTACCATTGATGACTTGTGTCAGATTATGCCTGTAAGTATGTTATTGATGTCTTGTAGTCATGTAATGATAAATGCCTCTTTATACAGTCTTTAATGTTATTCTTATTTTAAAATAGCCTTCCCTTTTAGACCTTTTTTCCATCTTGCCTTCAGCCCACTCCCCCAACACACACATATCCTTACAGAGATAGCCACCTATTTTGCAATGTACTTAAGCTCTTACAGAACAGATTTTTAAGTCTGATGAGCATAGATTTGAATCCAGGCCATGCCACCTATTGGCTTTGTGAACTTGGGTGAGTTATTTAACCTCTCTGAGCACTAATGTCTTTATGGGAATAATAGGATTTTTTTATTAATAATTAAAAACAAATCCCAGGTTCATTCCTGGTGCCCATATCAACTACCTGTAATACCAGCTCTGGGAGATCTAACACCTCTGGCCTCTGCAGACACCAGCACACATGTGCATATACTCATACACAAACTTAAACAAATACACATAACTTAAAATAAATCTTTTTAATGGTGATAGACATATCAAATCTCTACTGACCTAGATTTGTATAAAAATATGTGCTTTCGAAAATGAAAATCTGACAATTTTATTTTCACATTTCACAGTACAAGTGAAAAATAGAATTTTTATCCCACTTCTCCCATCCAAGACTATTCTCTTTGCTAGTAATGGGGAGACGTCTCCCTTGTCATGCCACTAGAAAACATTCAGACGCAGCACCATGATCTTCTGGCAAAACAGAACAAGTAACACAAAACTGATAAAGAGCCCCTCTGTTGTTATCTGTCCAATCAAGTCATGCCAGGATGAGTGGGTACCACCATGGGGCAAGCAGACAGTCTAATCATTGGAGACTCAGGTATCATGGGCATGTGGTTTTCCGTGAGTGGCCTCATTCCAAGAACAGGTCCCATAAACATCATCCCAGGAGAAGGGCCTATCATTGGCATCATGGAAGGACCTCCCTTGTGGAGTGTGGGCATCATACCAAATGAGGAGGACCTAGGAGACTGGGTAGAATTAGGATCATTTCCCCTGCAGGAGGAGGAGCAGAGAGTGGAGCTAGAGGCATTATTCCTTACTGAAATGCAGCCTTTATTTTGTCAGTCAGGTTTTGGGCCTGCTCTTCCATCCATTTCTGATGGTAGACTTTCATGTTCTCTTTGTGTTTCCTAGCACTGCAGTGTGTGGTCAAGGGTAATATACATATTACAGTAGTCATGATAAAATCACCGCCACTCTGCCAAATCTCAGGTCCTTACTCTTGCGCTTTTAATGGAATAGAAGTTTATTATGTAAAGTATGTAAGATTATTGCAACCCATGACATTATTTTTTCAAAGAATTTCATATAAATTAAAAGTAATTTTTCATGCAGTTGAAAAAAAATGAAACATTAAGCCCTTAACATATGTGACCTGTATGTCTAATGTTTAAACAATGCATTCTAAAATAGCAGCACATTTTTAAGAATATATATGTATAAGTTGAAAGTGAGAACTACTACAAATCCACAAACAGTTGTGTGGCAGAGAGCCAGGAATTACACTAAAATCATAGTAGAGCTTAACACCTGCTTGCTTAAGAGTGGGCCATTGGGTTAGCTCTCCAGTATGAACTAGATAATTCCCTCCTGCATGGACTTCAGTTTTCCCCAGCTGTGGATGGTGGAAATCATTAACAAGTATCATATTGCAAATGTTTCTTTTAAAGTATGAGTTTACTTTAGTCTTAGATTCACAGTAAGGGGCTCACAGTCTGTCTCCTTACAATCTGAAGGAATTCCGGTTGACTGTAAAAGACAGGTCACAGATTTGTTTTTACAGGAATTGGCCCATGGATTAAAGGAACTCTTATCCTATGAAGGCAATGTTGAAGAAGATTTCTATTCAACATTCCAGGTACTGATGAGAGCATACACTGTTTGTCAGCTGTGCATCCAATTTGAAAATGCTGTTACTAAACACTTGCTGTTGGATGAACAAGGACGGCTCAACACATGGAATCTTAAGACAAAGATCTTAAGTCTCATATAGCAGTGTAGCAGGGGTCCTGGCACTCAGGAAGCTGAGGCAGAACTGGGATTTTGAGGACAGCCTGGGCTACACAGAAAGACCCTATCTCAGATCATTTTAAAAGGCTCAAAGCTAGTAATGTAATAGAGACAGTCCAGCAGACACATGCAGAAAACCATGTGGAAATGCATCCAGCAAGGGCTTGGCACTCTGCTAGGCAGTTGCATATTCCTTTTTACTAAAGTTAGCCTACTACATCAACCCAACCCAGGAAGTTTAGGAGAAGCTAATGAGTCAGACCAAAACACTCATTTCCACTTCTCTCACTTGTCATACAAGTTTTGTGGGCTTCCTTAAAGGAGTTAACTGTATTTAACAGGAAGGATTAAGAACCTGCTTTTTTCACCTCAGAATGACAGCTCTGAGTCATATATATATAGGTATATATATCACAAAAAGTTTAGGCTTTTGGCAGTTGCCTGTCTAAAGGGAGGGACAGGACTGTTCTACAGATCTACTCACTGAAGTCCAGTGTTCCACCATCAGTACCAATAAACATATCATGGTATCGCCCATCAGGTTTTTCAAGAAGAATTTGGAATAATTAAGTCCTATAACTTAAAGCCAGGGGGTGATAAGATTCCAGTTACCAATCAGAATAGAAGAGGTAAGTTAGATGCCATTTTTATTTGCAGAGAATTAGTACTTTTCATTTACTATGAGTATGTAACAATGTGAAATTGCTTTCCAGAATATGTACAGCTTTATACAGACTTCCTTTTGAACAAATCTATCTATAAGCAATTTGCTGCATTTTATTGTGGATTCCATAGTGTGTGTGCTTCAAATGCCCTAATGGTGAGTTTAAAGTCTTAAGCTTTCAATTAGGTTTTGTAATGGTATAGCAGATAATTCCTTAAGTATCTTGGTAGATGGGCTTTCAAAATTAGAAAGTGTTTTCTACTTTTAAAAAATAGAGTTAGAAGTAACAGTAGTGCTCCTGTTTCAGCCTTTCTCTGCTAGAGAGAGAAAAATGTGACTTCAGATCTTTCTTCTTTCTGCTATGCCTTAAATTAGGACTTTAAAAGCTGTCAGTGGAAGTTAAGACTCAGGAGCAAAGCACAAAAGGAGAGTAAATGCCTAGCTCCAGGGAAAAGGAGACTTCTCACTGAGTAAGGAGGACGCTCCCTCCCTACTCCAGGGTCTATCAGCAAGCAGCCTTGGGTCTATAGTTCATCTCCATTCACCTCATATACCCAGCATGTTCCGTCATGCCTCTCATATGTCCCTTCTGCTTTATTAGGAGAGATTGAAGTAGCCTTTCATTTCGGTTGTTTTAAAGAAGAAAGGAATGGACTGTCATGGTTACTTTGGGGGCAGGGGCAAGTATCTTAGCTCTTTTTGGGGGGAGGGGGGTTTGGTTTTTTTATTTTTATTTTTTGGTTTTTCGAGGCAGAGTTTCTCTGTAGCCTTGGAGCCTATCCTGGAACTAGCTCTTGTAGACCAGGCTGGCCTCAAACTCACAGAGATCTGCCTGCCTCTGCCTCCCGAGTGCTGGGATTAAAGGCGTGTGCCACCACCACCAGGCTATTTACAGTTTGTTTTAGAGCAGTGGTTCTCAACTTGTGGATTGCAAGCCCTTTAGGGGTCCAAGGACCCTTTCACAGGGGGTCACATGTCAGATAGCCTTCATATCAGATATCTACATTACAATTCATAACAGTAGCAAAGTTGCAGTTATAAAGTAGTAACAAAATAGTTTTATGGTTGAGGGTCACTGCAATTTGAAGAGCTATATTAAAGGGTCGCAGCATTAGAAAGGTTGAGACCACTGTTTTAGGGTAACCTCTGAAGTGTTAATCCAGTTAATCTTTAACAACAAAAAATTGGGAGTCAGATATCAGAGTAAAAACCTGAAAGATCAGAGAAGCAGGAAGCAGCCACCAGTTGCTTCCTGCCTCTACCGTTCCTGCATCCAAAAGGGCCAAGATCCTCTCTCAATCCTGCCTGACCACCTTCCTGTCTCCTCTTTGTCTACAGTCCTCCAAACCTCTATGGTCAGCTAGTGGCTAGCTCTACCCTCTGACTCCAAGCAAGCTTTATTATTCAGAACGCAATCAAAATATCACACAACAAATCTTTGCAACACATTTGCTGAAAGTACCTTTGAAACAGAAGCACTGTTGAGTTAAAACTTAAGTTTTATGACTCTCTGGTAGTGGGAGGATAGAGAAAGGGAAAATAAAAATTAAATGGCATAAGATTCTCTATTTCTCAGATCTAATCTCCAGGTTAGAACAAATTCACCTAGAAGGTGGAAAGCCCACGAGCGATGCAGAGCAGAATAAATGCAGCTCCGCAGTCAGTGCACAGGGTGCTGCAGAGCTGGCAGTACATAGCGGTACTCCGCCTAGGGCGAAGAAGACTGAGTTTGCTTCATGCTGAGCTGTCTTGGTTTTCTGAAACTACTAATTACTGTGTTATAAGATATAAACCTTTTGAAACATACCTTGCTGTAGTTGGAAAATATAACTGAAAAGCATCTTCTTCAACAAAAATCATTTGATTTACTAAAAAAGTCATGATTTCTGATTTGATTCTTTGATTATAACAGTTCAAATTTCATTTAAGACCATCATTTTTAAATTATGACTTTTATGGTTATTGACAGCTGCTTCGTCCAGAAGAGGTTGAGATTCTGGTGTGCGGAAGTCCTGAGCTGGATATGCATGCTCTGCAGAGGAGCACTCAGTATGACGGCTATGCAAAGACAGACCTGACTATACGGTGAGCTCTCTGTCTCCAGACGCTTGTCCATGGAGGACAGGATAGGATGTGCTTTCTTGTTTGTTAAATTTAGAATTCCTCAATCACTTGTTAAATATTCTGCAGTCCACCCTGTCTTAGTTCATTTCCAAAAATAAGCGAGTACTAAAATGTGAATGCATTTAGCAATCCCCTTGGGAGGAAATTATATAACTTTCTATCAGAGTATACAGGTTTTTTTCAAATATGCTAAATTCTAAATAGAGTTTTACTGGTACTGTGTGAAAAATAAGGCTTTCTGATTATATAGAGAACAAAAAACGAACTCTGTGCTAACCATTGTTAGACTAGTTAAATAATGTTTAAAATGTTACTTTGCATGATTATCAAAGTGTGTGTGTGTGTGTGTGTGTGTGTGTGTGTGTGTGTGTGTGTGTGTGTGTGTGTTAGAGAAAGTTTCCCAGAGCTTACTTTATTAGAATCTCTGATTAATTAGGATTATATCATTGTATAAATTTTCTTCTGTAGATATTTTTGGGATGTTGTACTTGGATTTCCTCTTGATCTTCAGAAGAAGTTGCTACATTTTACTACAGGAAGTGACAGAGTACCTGTGGGAGGGATGGCTGATTTGAACTTTAAAATTTCAAAGAATGAAACTTCTACTAACTGGTAAACTCTGGATTATAACTTTATTTTTAATGTATAACTTATTACTAATTTTGGAATCAAAAGAGTCTTTTAGTCATTTCCATGTAAAATACTGCAGTGTCAATGTGACCTTGAAGTGGAAGAGGCTGTGGCTGAAAGTTCCCCACAGTGTTGACACAGTCCAGTACTGATGGCGATTCCCTTCCACCTGCTTCTTGCGTCCCCGCGCCAAGTACTGCTTTGTGGTCTTTTAGAGCTTAGCCTGTCCTGTAGTCCTCATGGTTGTATAGAGAAGTGATCTCTATAATTAGTAAATATGTGAAGTTGAGGCTCTTAGAAGGGGTAGTGCTTTAACTTCTGGTGCTCACCGTCTTCTAAGTCTTATGCTCCTCATGTATGAAGTGATAAAGACCATGACTGTAAACAGTTTTCTAACAGTGTTCATGGGTGACTAATGCTGGTCTTCCTTACTCCTAGTGCAGTATTCTGTGGTTTCAGAAAGTCCTTCAACTAAACACGACTTAGGTTATGATCACCCTTGCCCTGCAGCTCACACACTGAATGTTTCTCAAATCCTGACTCAGTCCTTTTAGCTTTAGAACTTGAGTTGGTCCTGTGTTTGCCAGTAGCCACCTCCCTGGATCTGTCACTTTTCACCTCATTCCTAGCGGAGTTAAGGCCTCCTTCCTACCCAGGTTCCCACACAACTCCTTTTCTGTTCCACTGCTCTGGCCCTGACACCCTGGGCATTAGTAACTTTATTGTAGCTTTGTCTCATCAGTTCCAGTCCTGGAGCCCATCATTTCTGTTCACACCCACAGTGTTTTGCATCATCCTTAAAACACCTTTGCCTGCCTTCCTCCACTCCTTTGGTTTGTTCCCTTTGTATGCTTGCTAGCACTCATGGAGATCCTTTTTAATGTTGTCTTCTCCTAGGACACTAAAAAGTCATCATTCAATATATTCCTTTTTCATGGTTCACCTTAGACTGCAGCCATTTAGCTCTTAAAGGCAGAAAGGATAGGCCCAGTGTACCTTATTCTCTGTTAGGCACACGTGTAGTAAAAATGGTTATTGAATGAATATTTAAAACTATGTCTAGTGAAAATTATACCTGAGGGCTCAAAATATTGCTCTGTGGTTAAGCATAAACATCTGAGTTCAGATTCCTAGCAACCAAATAACAAGCCGTGTGTGGCACATTAGCTTATACCCCTGAGCTGGAGGAAGACTCGGGGACACATGAGGATCACTGGGGTTTGCCTAAAGCCAGCCTAACTAAGAAAAGACAAGTTATAGGTTCAGTTAGATACCCTGTTTCAATGGAATAAAGGCAAAGAGTGAGAGAAGAGACACCCAGTATCCTGTGGCCTCCATGTGTGCATATGAGTGTGTGCACAGCCACACATGCACATGAGCATAGTCCCCACACACGAAAATAAATAGAAAAAAGGATTATATCTTAAAACATAAATGAATAATATTTACATACAATTAAGAAATTTCTATATGAGTCATAATTAGAAGATCTAAAATGAGAAACCTTCAAATTTTGGATGTGAAAATTTATTTGTTCAACAGAAAATTTTGGGGATATTTATAGCAACAAAAATATGATCAATTTAAAAGATAATATGAATAATTTACTTTAATACAAAGGCAAAATATAAATGTCTCCCCTTTTTTTGTTTTTTTCGAGACAGGGTTTCTCTGTATCTTTGGAGCCTGTCCTGGAACTAGCTCTTGTAGACCAGGCTGGCCTCGAACTCACAGAAATCTGGCTGCCTCTGCCTCCCGAGTGCTGGGATTAAAGGCGTGCGCCACCACCGCCCAGCCATCTCCAATTATTTTTATTTCAGGGGTGATTTTAGGAGCTAACATAGCTTAGTTCTAACTCTGGATTCTCAGCAGGAACCTCACATTGATTAAATATAATTGACTGTCAAAGATGAGTGACATTTCCATCCAGTGCAGTGACATTGTTCCTCAAAGGCAAGGACAGTTTTCCATCTGAACTAAGAACTTTCATCCCTTCCGCAAGGCACTGTTGAAGGTTGATGTTGATGTTGATGTGAATGGCAAAGCTTTACATCTGAGGGAACAACACTGGTTTTGGAGTCAGACTAGACTGGGTTTCACCTCAAGCTCACACCTCTCCAGCTCTGCAGCTTTGAGCCTTTGATCTGTATATTCCCAGGTCTAAGTTTCCTCATCCGTACACTGTGGATAGCAACCATTTTGGGTTGCTTTAGTAGGATCCAACATGGAGCAATGGATCTCAGACATATGCTTCAGTGCTTATTGTAATTGAGATGCTCCATAAACCATGACTGAACTAGAGTTTGTCTGTTTGTATGGTCTTGCAGTATCAATTCTGATCACAGGAATTCTTTTTCAGTGTTCTTTGATTTATTCCCATTTTCACATACTGACTTTGCCGAAAGCTCTTGTGATGCTGCAGGATCCATAGAAACCAAAGAGAAGGATCTTAGAGTCCTTTAGAAGCTTGGACAAGATAGCAGTGTCGTCAGGTAGACTGCAGCGGGAGCTGATCAGGAGAGTTCAGGGGCTGACTGCTCTGTGCGCAGAGGACAGCAGCTTTGAAAGAGCCCAAAGTGGCTTCTCATGACTTCCTGATGGTCAAGACTGAACCATAACCATCGACTGTCTACTACTTCACCAGGAAGTCATGAGAAGTTTTGCATAGATCACAGTCTTAGTCTTTTAATGTACGTGCACAGTTTACCGTATTGATGAGGAAACAGATTAGGAGACCTTAAGCAGTTTGATCAAGGTCCCACAACTGTTAAGTGAGGAAAACAGTATTTAAATTCAGATCTGTCTGACTCCAAACAAAATGCTTTTCAGATTAGAGTTTAATGAAGGCAACTGATGGTCCTGTCTGTAGACATGTTCCTGCTGTCCAGAAGGGCACTTGGTATTTCGGTATTCGATAGTATTTGTCCAGTAAAGAAGAGAGGAGGCATCGCAGAACAGTAAAAAAGATATGAATATATGCAGTTTTTTTTAATGTTTCTTTGTCGTTTTGTGTATTTTTTAAGACAGTATCCTTTAAAAACTTACTTTTCCATAGGTTGCCTGTGGCACACACTTGCTTCAATCAACTCTGCCTTCCCCCATACAAGAGCAAAAAAGATCTGAAACAGAAACTGATCATTGGAATCTCAAACTCTGAAGGTTTTGGACTTGAGTAACCTAGAAGACTTGAAATACAGTATTTTATATGTAGCATTCACTTCCCTCTTATCGTGCCTTTAACATTTTCATGTTTCTGTTTCCAAACACTTTCACAAAGCTCACCACTTTAAAATATGAAGGTTTTTTTTTACTCAAATACAAAATATGTGTAGTGAAGGCATGATTTAAAAAAAAACAGAAATTTATTAATAGAGTAAGGAAAAGAGCATATGGCATAAACAGGCTTGGGTCCAGTGCTCATTTTTATAGCATTTTGTTGTTTTCCATACATAGTTAGTCACAGGTGTCCACTGGGAAAGCCACATGCAGTAAAGAGGGCATTATGACATGATGGAGCCCAGTGGCAGGTGTGTGCTGGCAGCACACTGTAGCAAAGCAGATAGCTACATTGTCTTTACCATAAAGCATGTAGCCATATTTTCATACAAAGGTAAACAACAGTATAATTGCAAATGCAGTTTACAGGGTCTTTTGATATATTGGTTTGGGGTCCTATAACATCTTTTCAACTGTTGCTGAAAAGCATGTAAATAATTACATAACAGCCTAAGAATC
Organism: Ondatra zibethicus; assembly: GCA_004026605.1. Taxonomy (NCBI): domain Eukaryota; kingdom Metazoa; phylum Chordata; class Mammalia; order Rodentia; family Cricetidae; genus Ondatra; species Ondatra zibethicus. Next base: position 37,846 of record PVIU01014304.1, read on the forward strand.
ATGGGATTTTGATAGTGCCATTTATTGCTAAAGATTTATTTTTACAAAGTAAATTTAGGGTTTTAGATGTGTATACAGCTTTTACAAATCAGTAAAGATGATTGTACAAGAGTATTTTCAGATCAATTGGATTCAAGGTTATATTCTTTTAAGTATTGTTAGTCCGCATGCTCACTGGCAGTAAATCAGTTACTTGAGTATTCCGTAATATTTGTATAATGGTCATTTCTTCTTAAAAATCAAAATAGAGCAAATTAGACCGAACTAATCATTGACTACTTAAATTAATTGCAAGCACAAAAAACTGCCATTTTATATATTTCGATGTACAACTTACCTACATTTTTGATCACCAGTTATATGGAAATTCTAATTTTTGGAAAATGTAGGATAAGCTATTTGACAAAAGTGAAATATAATAAAACATTTGTGTCAAAATGATCTAGCTTGTTATAAAAGAGAAGTTAAACATTTTGGCTAAAATGTTTGTTTTTCACTGGATTCTAAGTATAGTAAATTCAAAAGTACCCTTGTTTTCTATTTCTAATACAAGTAGCATGTAAAAATTGCATTTTTAAGTCCCAGATATTTTTTCAATTTATAGCAAATGAAGCAGTTTTATTAGCATGTTACAAACATGTCCATCTCAAGACTTCTCTCATTCTTTGATAGCTTTTCTTCAGAAAACTCTGAAGGTAACATTTGCAATAAGAATGAAACCAGCATTTAGTACCAGCGTATGCTCCACATGCAACAGCGTGTGGCCCAAACCTTCTCTGAGCTAGGCACTTCCTTGTTGCTATGCTTCCTGGACCCAACCAGCAGAATTCAAGGGTGCAGGAACTCATCAGCCCGCCCACAGTTCTGAAACCCACCCATTCCCACTAGAACCTACCCTTCTTCCCTGAATTGCTTGAGCCTGCAAATGACTCCCTTCCATTGGAGTATACTAAACAGATATTTCTTCTTCAAAGTCTCAGAAAGCCTGAGACAGCTAAAGACACATTTGGCTTGGTTCATACATGTTTTCAATCCATATGCAAATAAAACTGCTTCTCTCTTGCACTGCTTGAACTAGAAAGTATGATGTTTAACATAGGTCACTACTAACAAGCACAAAGAATCATGTATACAAAACCAGATTTAAGTGTTTTAGGTAAAATGTAAACAAAGTTTTTATTTGTTAGAGATGACTCATGGAATAGTGTTGGCTTGGTCTGCATGTCTAGCAATGTGTGTATTGATAGCTCTGTCACTTTTAGTAAGTGCACAAGCAAGCCAAATTTAAGGGACAAAGTCCATAAATATTGGGGATTTTTGTTGTCTTTTATTAAGTTGATATTTATAACCATGAATTACTTTGTCATATATTTATGCTCTGTTTTGGTTTACAATGTAATAATACCTCATTTTAAAAGTAAAAACCACTACTGTTACATTTTAATTTAGTCAGCTAGAAAATTCATGTAGCTTTTTAAATATACAACCTGTTAATGGTTTCTTGAGTTTTGTATCTGCCATAGTAAATTAAAGCATTGCAAAGTATTTATTAGTATTTATAAAATGTCTTGTCCTTTTTTAAAAAACCTATTTATTTTTCTCTGTATGTTAAGTTTTTAGCAGTCCTTTTTTGTACAATCTGTATTGTATTGAGTTAATTTGTGTACAAACATTTTCAAATATTAAAAATATACAGTCAGTCAGGCTTCAGTTCATTTTTTAAATACTGGATAATTAGTTAAAACAATGGGTTTAAAATATAAATTATACTGCTCTTTACAAGACGTTGTGATTAGGAAAATTGCTAAAACATACAGTTTCAAAGGCTTTTTAGTTAACACGCAGTATAATCAACTACCTTAGCATATTCTTAGTATGAAACTGCATACTCAGGATCCGAATGGTCACATAGACAGACAGATAGATGGATGGATGTCTTACCAAGTGAATATGTAGTAGCAGTAAAGCACACCCAGAAGTGAACCATCCGAGGACATCTTACTGGCTGCAGATGGGCAACTTCATGTCTTCAGTGTCTTCTTTAGAACCTTTCCTTTGTCCTTTTCTCTCCTGCCTAAGCTGCAGGAAAGAGCAGAGTTAGTATAACTGAGGAGAGAATGTTGTGGGTACTTCATGTCTTCAGTGTCTTCCTTAGAACCTTTCTTTTGTCCTTTTCTCTCCTATCTAAGCTGCAGAAAGAGCAGAGCTAGTGAAACTGAGGAGAGAATGCTGTGGGTACTTCTAACATTGAGGAGTTTGCATCCTTGGAAAGAACCCTTAGGAATTATTTGCTGGGGTGTGGGAAGAGTGAGACACAGACACAGAATGAGCACACATGTAGAAGCAGACATCCATGTCAGGTGTCTTTGTCATGTTCTACCTTATTTTTGAGACAGAGTTGCTCACTGAACCTGGAACTCTCCACCTCCAGTCGACTGGCTGGCTGTGAGTCTCTGATCCTCTTGTCTCCTGGTACTTGGGTTACAGGTGAACCTCCACTCTGATGTGCTGGCTGGAATCAGACTCCAGCAAGCACTTCACCCATTGAGCTTTCTCTCCCTTCCTAGTGTGCATTCTCTTAATTTACTATGTTGCTACAGTTTGAACCTAGATCTGACAATGACCATATGACCTTTGAAGAAAGACAAAAGAGGAGTTTTCTAGGAGGACATGGGCCAGTCATCCCAGTTAGTCATCCATCCTCAGGACTGCAGTACTCGGCTTTGGAGGTAGACAGTTTAACCTCCTGTTTTACTGTGATGTCTCGATTTCAAAATAGAAATAACTTAAAAGATGGAAATATCTAATTTCTGTGCAGTTTTTATGGAAGTTTAAGTGGGTTCATGTGTGGACTCACAGTGCCTGGCATACGGTACATAACTGGAAAGGGTGTGGTATGGTGCCAAGGTGGTCACATCCTAGCCCACAGCCTCTCAGCCATCTCACTGTTGTTCCGGGGGCTTTGTCTCATGCAATGGTATATTATTTGTGTTTTAATAAATAAAACTTGCCTGAAGATTAGAGGGCAAAGCAGCCATACAGGCCAGGGAGTAGAGGCACACACCTTTAATCCCAGCACTTGGGAAACAGAGGCAGACGGATCTCTGTGAGTTCAAGGCCACCTGGGCTATATTGAATCTATCCAAAAGAGAAACAGAGCTTACACAAAGGTGATCCCAGCACTTGGAATCTCATGCCTTTAATTCAACACTAGGGAGGTGGAGACAGGAATGATATGGCTGGGCAGAGAGAGGAATATAAAGGGGAAGAGATGGGAACTCAATGGAGTGTGGAGTTTAAGGATTTGTGGAGACAGGGACATCGGGCTACCTGGACAGTCACCCAGATTTCTTCTGCAATGTTAGGGCACCCAACTTTGGCCCATAGGTCTAGCATATCTGACAGACTTTCCTGTGAAGCAGGGAATTCTGAAGGATTGTCTCTCCTTATTTTGGCAAAGTTTGGCAGTTACCTTTCTTGCATCCTGCTGGTTCAGTTTGGATGGTATATTGTTAGCAATTGAGTCAGGGGCAATGTCTTTGTCCACATGGCTAGCTTTTGCCATATAGAAAACAAACTCCATATTCTTTTTCTTTTTTGTTTTTTTTTTTTTTTGAGACAGTTTCTCCATGTAACAGTCCTGGTTGTTCTGGGATTCACTCTGTAAAACAGGCTGGCCTTGAACTCAGAGATCTGCCTGCTTCTGCCTCCCAAGTGCTGGGATTAAAGGCATGCACCATCACTGCCTGGCAAATTCCAGATTCTTTGCCCATTTTTTATTCATTGGTTTTAAGAATTTACTTCTTTATTCTAAATATTATTAATCCTTTATTGACAAGAATTACAGCCTCAGTTTACTCATCCATAAATTAAAATATTTAGCCCATATAATTGTTAAATAGTTTATGAATAAATATGTAAGCATGTTTATGCATATACTATATAATATCAACATGTGTAAAGTATAAGTTCAACAAACTAAGTATGAATGTATCATACAGATACATAATTTAAGTATCTCCTTATGGCTATTGCATTAGGGTCCTCTAAAGTAACAAACTGATAGAATGAATGTGTATTACAAAGGAGGTTCATCGGCTTGGCTTATACAATGTAGGCTGGGTAGTCCAACGATGACTGTACTCTGGAGAGACTGATAACCCATCCATAAGGCCAGATGATTCAACAGTCCCATTCTGGTGCTGAAGGCCTGGAGGATTCCTCAAGAGCTGCTAGTCTTTGGTCCATATTGGAAGGGCCCAGGAGATGGTAAGGATAGCAGCAGTAGCAGCAGCAGGGTGGATACACTCAGCAAGGAGCAAAGGTGGATAGGTAGAAGCCCACTACTTTTTCTGTGGAGCCCTTCTTCTTCTAAGGAAGACACTTCTTCCCTCTTTTGTTAATTGCCCAGTAAACACCTTCACAGGCCCACCCAGAGGCTTGTCTTTGAATTGACTTCAGCCAAGATCAGCCATCAGAATGGCTTACCTTTATTTCTGACTGGTAAGAGTTCCCTGGTATTGCTAATATTGGGATTGCTGTTGTTGCTTCTGTACAAAAGACAATCTTGTGCTGAGTTTTCCGTTTAATATAGGGAACTCGAAAGACTGTCAGTCTGCTTTCTTTCCCTGATTATTTCTGTCTCAGGCCATTTTGTCCAGATTCTGGTGGCCTATAAAATTGGTCTTATTTTGTCTTTTCCTTTTCTTTGACCTTTGTGTCAACAAGCTTCGTCTTTATGTTGTCTCTCAGCCTTGAATCTTCATAGAACAGCCTCTCCCTTGGTTTAGATGGACATTGAACCATTCATAGCGAGCTGACTTACCTTTAGGCTTACTCTTCTCTTTATCCTAAAACTTCTACAGTTAACCATGGCAAAGTTCTATTTTCATTGTTTGCCTCCCCGTGAAGAATCTAAGGTCTCTCTATCTTGTTTGATTCCAATTGCCTGCTCAGCCTCGTGCCTCCTCAAGTGTCTTTTTGTTGTTGTTTCTTTCTAACCAGTCAGTTTCTGTTCACCCCAACCCAACTCCAGTCTGTAATTTTTCCAAACCAGAATCCCCCACCCTCATCTGCTAAGCCTGACTCACCACCACCCTACCAACTAAGAAGGCAAATGCTATCTTCCCTAACTATCTGCAATCCTCATTTCTCAGGCTGCATTAGTGTTTTTTAATGTATATGGGTAGGCGTGTGCACATCAGGCTCAAGAGCAAGTATTTCCTGTGTCCCCACTAAACACCTCACATAGTGCTGGGTCAGGAAAGTCACAGAAAATCTGATGTGGCTTCTTGCCTTCATGCGTGCAATTTGGTAAATCAGTGGCATTAACTAGAGACCCGCATGGCTGAGTAGCTTCTCTGGAAATATTAGCCTGCTGCACTGACCCAAGCCTGCACCTGCCCCAATCTTGGAACTTCAGTGTGGAGCTTGAGGAAAACAACCTCCTGGGGACTGGAGAAATGGCTCAGCAGTTAAGGGTGCTTAGCTTTTGGAGAGGACTCAAGTTCCTTTCTCAGCATCCATCTGTAACAGCTCACAAATGCCTGTAATGCTAGCTCCAAGGGATATGCCTCCCCCTTCTGGCCTCCGTAGGCACTGTACTCTGCACAAACCAACACTCTGATATACACATGGATACATAATTTAAAATGAGTCTGTTTTAAGAAAATAGAAAATATCTTCTGAAGCCCTTGTCCTGACTGCCATCAGTGAGGGTCTGCCTTCCAACTCTAGACTACACAGAGCCTTAACCTGCCCACCTTCAAATACTTTGTGGCTCATTTAGCAAATCAAGCAGTGAGTGGATTTGAGTGTCCACATGTGTATAAGTGTGTATAAATGTGTGTGGATGTGCATGTGCGTGTTCCAAAAAATTGTGCCTCACGTCATTAGCAGTAACCACTGGGATCATGTGGCCGTTCACTCCTTAGAATGTTCATTCAATAAATGTCAAATGTAAACTATGCATGACTTTCTAGGCATTTGCCATGTTTAGCCTTAGAATTTTATGGAGTGAAATAATAAAAAGCATAATCAGGAAATGACATGGCATATTCTCAGTGGGTAAGTACCACAGCACCACACATGCGTAGAATATTTCTATCCATTATGTTGAGGTGGTAGCTGTAGCAGCTTCTGGTGTGGAAGGCTTTTCCATCAGCTTTTCTATTGAGTCCTCAGGTGTGATGGTACATGATAACAAAGTTTTGGGGACAGGGTGTGTATGGGGCCATTCCCCCATGTGAATCCTTCTGCCAACAGGTTGGTTTTATGGCTAAAGAACTCTGCTGGCTGGGCAGTGGTGGCACACACCTTTAATCCCAGCACAGAGGCAGAGGCAGAGGCAGGTGGACCTCTGTAAGTTTGAGGTCAACCTGATCTACCGAGCAAGTTCCAGGATGGCCAGGACTACATATAAAGACCCTGTCTCAAAAGGAAAGAAATAAAAAGGAGAAAGAACTCTTCAGGTGCTGTAAGCCCTAGAGATGCCTTTGTTATATATGCAAATGACCTCTCATTCCTGTGACTGCTCTGAAAGGCTAAAAAGTGACAGAAATGACTAAAGATACAGGGACAGCTCTCACATTTGTGTAGTCCAGGAGTTTTGTGAAGTCCTTCCTGGTGGCCCTCACCTGTGAAATTTCCCTCAGTGCTCTGGTGCAATGTGGACAGGCTCAGGAGAGGACTGCATGTGTTATGGCCTGGAGAGAATTCCTAGTTAAGGCATGGAAATAAAGTTCCTTCGGGAACCCTTCCTGGAGGTGGGGATGCTTAGCCTTGCTCTTCTGGAGTTGTGTAGGTCTTCGTAGGATGCCTCCATCTCTGGGCCTATATTGTTCTTCCTGTTTAATGAGTGGGAGAACTGTTTGATTTCTGTGACTACCACACTGCCCTTTCTCTGGCACCTATGCATATTCATCCATTCCCAAGAGAGTATTTAGGGGTATCCAGAAAGGTGTTAAACTCCTCTTGTTAACAACTGTAAGAGGGGATAATAAATTCTCCTAAGGATGTTCACAGAAAAGAGACCTTCTTGTCCCTCCACATAGGTATGGACTAGAGCATGAGGCTTTGTCTTAGGGTTTCTGTTGCTTTAGGTACATACATACATACATACATACAGAGTATAGATTGTTTAGTTAGGGGGCTTCACCCCAGCTCCTGGCATAAGCTCCCTCCCCTGGGAGTTGCCTCAATCCAAACTCCACCTCCGAGAAAGCCCCGCCAAACAATGACCCCTCCCCAGGGATAGTGAAGACCACTCCCACAGACTATTTAAGCTGCCCCCCAGAGAATGAACATGTGATCTCCTTTTCCCTCTTTCCCTCTCTGTGTTTTCCCAGAAGCCAGCCAGGAGTACTGGCAGCCATTAAACCTGGGCATCTTCTAATTTGGTCCAATTTGGTCTGATTGGAATTATTGTGTCAACAAAGGCTAGTCATTTAGGGAAAAATACTTAACAATAGTCACAATAAAATTAAACAAAGCCAAACTTCAACAGTGTAAAGCATTAAGTGCTTGATGTCTGAGACCCACTTATGATCCTCCAAGCTCCAAAGGATCTAGACAGTTAGCCCCATTTCTTGGGCCTGCCATCTACAACACACAGCTATCTCATAGTCTGAAGCCAGCTCCACTCCATGGCTGTTGCTGACTTTGGTGGTTGTCCCATGGCACTGGATCTCCAAAATGCTGGTGTCTCTTGCCACAATTGGGCTGTACTTCTACAAACAGCCTTTTCTGGGCTCTGTACAAGGACTTCTACCCTGCAACATGGTGCCAAGCCTCAGCTTTTCTCCATGCCCCCTTCAATGCTGGGCCTTCTGCTACAACTGAGGCTGTTCCCTCACCAATAGCCTCTCCTTGGCTGTCTCTTCAGAAACTCCAGCTCTGCTACACAGTGCCAAACCTCAGCTGCTTTCCAAGACCCCTGCATGCCTTTAAACCAGTACCTCCTGAGTGACTCTTACATGTTACCAAGTTCGGCTGCCAGCATAGGAACAACCTTGGCCACCTCTGGAATGCAGGTTCTGAGTGCTGTCAGGAACCACTCCTCAGATCTCACCTCAGGAATGCTGGTCTCTTCTTAATCTCTGCCAGTTTCTCAGCTCCAGCTGACCAGCATCAATTGTTCCAGTAGAGCAAAGGTTTCACTTAGCGGTTCTTAATCCAAAACATCAATAGCCCTGATAGAATCCTTAAGGAACCACCAAGACTTCCCTCTGACAGCCAGGCCTCCCCTGTCTGCACTGCTCTCGGCACGCCATCTTCTAAGTGACAGCTCTTTAGGCTGTGTAATCACTCAGTGCTTTTCCAGCCCACAGTGCCAAAAGTCCTTCCACGGTCCTCCCCGAAACACATGGTCTGGTCTGTCCCAGCCACACCCACAGCCTGATGCCGATTTCTATCTTAGGTAGACACAGTCTATCATTTAGGGAAGTCAGGGCAGGAGCCTGGGGGAAGGGCCATGGAGTCCCGCTTACTGGCTTTACCCCACAGCTCGCAAGGCCTGCCCAGGCATAGCGCTGCCCACAGGGAGCTGTACCCTCCCATATCAATCTTCAAGCGAGAAAGCGCCCTACAGACTTGCCTCCAGGCCAATCTAGTAGGGAAAGTTTCTCAGTCGAGGTTCCCTCTTCCCAAATGACTAGCTTGTGTCAAGTTGACAGAACTAGCCAGCACAGACTTCATACAATCATTGATCAGACCGTTCATTACTTTCCTAAGCTTCTGCGCTTGATTCCCACTTCTTTTTCAAAGTGGGCTTGTCTCTGCTATGTCCACTAATGAACATCCCCAGGACCAGTTGAGAAACAGTGGCACCCTGTTGCCACCATGAGGGAAACATTTCAGAGTCTCTGCAGCTCTTGCCTTTACAGGGAAGTCCAGCTGAGTGCTCGGAACTCAGAAGTTCCCTCCTGACTGGGCTGCAGAATCCAGACTTTCTAGTTCAATATTATCCCGTGGTGGTTCACGATGAAAGGAGTAGCTGGGTCTGAAACCACTCTTAGCAAAAGCTCTCAGGAAGATTCAACTTTGGCAATTCAGTCTCTACCATCTTACGTCTCTTGGGATCTGTTTCAGCTCCTGGATACTTGGAAGCCATAAGCTCCTCAATTGAATTTCAAATGTGATGATCTAGGAAGCACACAGAGTCAAAGGAGTGATTGATTAGCTTTGGCCCTGGCTTAATCTTTTAATTGTTTAAGTCATTTATCCTGGGGCTGGCAAGATGGAGAAGCATGGACAAGATAGATAAGTCCACAAGTGTGAGGACATGACCACCACGTCACAGAAAGCCAGGCCACCCACTCATGCCCTCTACCCCTGCTATAGAAGGCAGAGACAGGAGGATTGCCAGCTAGCTACTTTAGTCAAAACAGTGAATCCAGTTTCAGTGAGAGACCCTGCCTCAAGGGAATATGGCTGACAACAATAGAACAGGACACTTGATGTCTTCTTCTTACACACACACACACACACACACACACACACACGCAAAATCCAGTACTTGAATTGTTTACAGGATACTAACTAAAAGAACAGACATAATCTTTTATGGATCACTGGGGGAAGGGAAGCCATGATCATAATATATTGTATGAAAAATATTTATTTTCAATAAAAAAGTCTTTATACACACTTACGGTATAGGTGGTATTTTATATATGCAACTTCATGTTTCAGTAAATCTTCTGAAAATTACCACAAATTGATGTTATTTTCTGAAACTCAGAAAGGCCTAGAAATTTGCCCTATGTCACACAGCTGTCAAAGAGCCAAGACAGAACCTGAAGTAATGTCCATCTAACTCCAAATGTCCATTTAATAGGCTCTTTCAACACCATGCAACTTTGGATGATTCTATTAGGTGTAGTGACAGTATAGCTTCGTAGGTTAAACCTGGACTCAGTCAATGTGAGTTCCAGTCAGTCGTCTGACACTGGCTGTCTACTTTAGACAGTTTTGTATTTACTTCTCCTTGTTTCTCATTGTCTCTTCAGATAAAAGTCATGATAAATAGCCTCAGAAGAAATATGGAATAACAAATTCATCTAGAATAAGAGAGAAATTGTGTTTGTACCAATAACTACTTAGAAGGCCATTGCAGTAAAAATGCTACATGTCTGTCACCTGGGGTAGCAAAGTCAATATTGCTTCCCAGGAAACATAGTAACCCTGCATTACCACAGGATAAAATAAAGAATTCAACCAGCAAGTTAAAAATGCAACAAGAAGTGTGTAGATCAGCAACAGATTAAAAAAAGTAATCAATAAATAAGAAACAAAAACAATATAGTTGATGGAGCCCATGTACACTTTTCCGAGTAAGGCTGAGAAATCATTAAACTAGCAAATGTTAAGAAAATAAGAAAGGTACCCCAGGGCAGAAATAAAATGTGTTTGCAAATAGCAGGGGAATTGTGTCACCTGGGAATCTCCCACTCCGCTGGGCTCAATTCCATCACTAATTAGAAGACACTCTTAGGGACTCCTACTCTGCCCCCTACATGCTACTTCTCTGAACTCCACTCCAGGCCTCAACAGTCACTGGGCAGCTTCACTGAATTTTCTACCAACTCCACAGCTCACCATCGTCACCTCGCGCTCCTCCTCCCCTCCCAGCTTCTTTCTCCTCTTGGGTATATCAGCAAAAGTCTCCCAATAGGTTATCTTAAACAGGAATTCTACTTAATAGCTCCTTCTCTTTTGGCCTGTCCCTTTAGTAACCTTACCAAAGCCCAGCAATTCTGCATCCACAGTGTATCTGTTTACACTGCCAGGCCTTGACCACTTAACCCCTGACTGATGTGGGTGCGGGAATGGAGCCTGGGTCCTCTGCAGGGCCAGCAGACTTTCTTAACCCCTGAGTTTTCTCTCCAGTTCATCTCTGTAAGTATGACTTTATGATAAGTTTTGGTACTGTTTGGGAGGATTGTGGCATATCTTAAGGAGGTTTATAGGAGCCAAGGTTGGACAAGTTGGACTGAACAATGGAAGGCCTTTAATCACTGGCTGACATAATTGGCTGATCTCTGTGACACTCATCTCATCTGTTAATGGAAATTACCACTGCATTGCTCAGAACCCATCAATAGTTCTATGTTGCCAGTAACCCAGCACCCACATCTGGCAGCTTGGAACCTCCTGTAAACTCCAGCTCCAAGAAATCAGATGCCCTCTGGTCTCCATAGGCACCCGAAATGTGGGATAAACATAAATTTAAAAAATCAGAGAATTCCAAAAGGAAGATTTATTTACAACTGTACCCTGACCAACTTACAACAAAAGTATAAAAGAACCACGTTTGAGCATGTCAGAACATAGGCAATGAAGCCACTGAATGTCCTCTCCCTCTATCCCTACTAGATGACAAATTTGGGTTGATTAATTCTAAGCATAATACAGTTAAAGAAAAACAAAACTGTTGCAAGTCAAAGGAAACTGTCTGGGACAAATGGAATATTCTTTGCCCAATAGCTGTCCTCTATTGGGCCAGATGTGGAGATGGATTTTGAGTCCCATATATAACTACATCAGAATACCCACCCGCAACCCCAGGAACTAGTTACATAACCAAGAGAGCAGACCCCAGTGTCTTGTAGCCTCCATGTCTTCTGTATCTACACCCTAGATATCCATCTAGACAGCAGTGTATTCTCTATCTCCACATGTCTACCATCCCTCGCCTACCTTTAATCTCCACCTGCCTTTTAGCTACCTGCAATGTATACAACTATATACCATGTGTCTCCCGTCTATCATTGTGAATTATTGAAAGGAGTGGATGATTCCACAGTCAAGAGAATTGACTATGTTCCATCCCAAACCTGACCTACTAAGAAGGGGAGGGATATTTTTAGTCTCCTCTTTGTTAGAAAGAGAACTTACTTTTCCTGTTCTATGATTGTTGCCTGCCCTCAGAGGGGGCTGCTGCTTTTTTTTTTAATTGATAACAACCTAGTCACTTTGGACGACATTTTAATTGAGTTTCGATCTCCACACAATAAGATGCCCAGGACTTGTCCTTCTGCGTAATCATCTGACACAAGGCTCTCTGACTTAAGTCTAGCCTAAGGAGTGTGTCCACTCAACCACTCATGACCACTCATGTACAGAGACATGTCTTTCTCTAGCTCCTCCATTTGTATCTAAAGAGGTAGATGAGATGAGGGGACAAGTCAGGGTAGATTAGCTGACCTAGCCAAGGCATGGCTGTGTACAATGCAAGTTCATGTGTAACTCGCAGAAGAGTTCTACAAGGATGCTCAGGTTAGCAAGGCATCGCTTCTTCCCGATCCCCAGCTACTTCCATCCTATGGGCTACCATGCTATAGGGTGACATTTCTCAACCTGTGGTTGTGATCCTTTGCGGTCAAATAGCCCTTTCACGGGGATAGCCTAAGACCATTCTACATATCAGATATTTACATTACAATTCATAAAAGTGGCAAAATTATAGTTATGAAGTAGCAACAAAAATAATTTTATGGTTGGGGGTTACCACAACGTGAGGAACCATATTAAAAGAGTCACAGCCTTAGAAAGGTTGAGAACCCCTACTGAAGGGGATCACTGAAGACCATATCCAGGGAGCTAAAGGAGAAGGTATAATGCACCTACCCAGGAGATTTCAGAGTCCTAGCCCAAAATAGAGTGTACCACTTCCATTTGCACTGTACTGGAGCCAACTGTCCCTCAGGATCATGGACCGAATGCTCAGGAAACAGAGCTGCTGTTGGTCTAGAGAGACACAGAGTTATGAGGAATCAAGGCCTGTGAAAAGAAGGTGATAATAGAATCATGCAATCATCAAACTCACATAGTCCTGACAAAGCAAATGTTGCCTTTCAGACGAGTCCTCTGTGGGGTCAAAATGGCTGTGTCTCATAGAGTAACCAGAAGGAGGTAGATTCAGGTACTGTCACCAAGCTGCAACAAGGAAGGCCGTCTCATCCTTGCTCAGACCCTAGCCTACTCATGGCCTTAGGCCAGTGACTTCCAGAGCCTTCAGGAGTCAACCATGGAGACCAGAGCATCACCTCCACCTACCTCCCTGGGATCTTCGGAAAGCCTGGAGTCTGCGTGCACCAGATCCTTGCACACACTCCATAGGGCAGGAGGTGGTGCCTGTCACTTTTCTTTTTGATTCTGAGAACCTAGCAAGATTTCCACAAGGTGATTGGTTCATGGAGAAGGCAGTATGTGGTTCCAGGCCATCAAGAACCACACTGAGTCATGGCTCTAAGTAGAACATTTGAATTCAGATCTGGCTTTGGGGAAGGGCAAATCAGGACATCTCTGCATGCAAGACCAATGGATGAAGACTTATCGTTTTTCCTATTGCCACTCTATTACCACGGTGGCCTTAAAACAACACCCATTTCTTGGCCTCGAGCTCTGGAGATCATAACAGCAAAATTTGTCCTACAGAATGAAGATCGAGGTCTTGAAAGGGCTGCCTTCCTGCTGGAACTTCTACAGAGAATCTGATTCCTTTCCTTGCCCACATTTCTTGGCTCATGACTCCTTCCTTTGCCTTCAAACCCAGCAGTGTAGCATGGATTCTTCTGATTCCTGTCCTGTTTATAACACAGGCTAACATCAGTAGCACCCAGATGATCCAAGAGAGTTTCTCAATCAAAATCGTAAGCTCAATCACATGCAAAAAGTCACAGCTGCCATGTGACAGTCACAGAACCCTCAGAATGATACCTGGACATATTTGGGGGTCACTGTTGTGCCCACCACCAAAAGTATTTTTTATGCCACACAGTCGTCCCGCTGAAGATACAATGTGCATGGTAATAAGGAGTCTTCTTGGTGCCATATTGAATCTTTCATTTTATCCACAGCTTTCCTACAGTAGTCCAGCCATTATTCCTGTGGTAGCTTTTGATGAAATGGGATCTGAAGTGCTTGAAAGCTAATTTCAGATGTTCTGCTATTCCCAGATAGAGCAGAAATAATACTGAGTTGAGAAGACAATCTCTATACTCTTAGGCTGTCTGTGGTTTGTGCTAAAGACTGGGAGCCACATCTGAACTCTGGCTTTTGCTGAGGGATCAGGATTCTCCCCAGTCGCTGCTTCCCAGGCCCTCCTCTGCAGAGGTGCATCCTGCCACTCACGAGAAATGTAGTTCAGGTAATCAGTAACCAGCGCTTGTTTACTTTGGGAAAGCCTCAGGACATAAAAAAAAAAAATAGGACAGTTCCTATTTCTCAAGGCTGAATCTGGACCTTTCAAAAGAGAAAGGCAAATAAGCCCCTCCCCCCATTCTCATTTCCTCGGGCCCAGAACTGGGTCACCAAACTGCAAACGAGGTTGCCATTGAAGCCAGACAGGGACTCCCAAAACTGTGCCTTCTACTCAACTGCCCATGGCCAAGATCCTGACTTAGGCTTCTGAGAGAGCACCAGGCCTCAGATGGACAGTAATAGCCACACCCATGCTCCACTTCATCTTGGCCTGGGACATTGGTGACCACTGGACTCTCCTACTACGAAGCCATACAATCTGTGCTACCAGTCTCCTGGGAAATTTGTTAGCTAGCCTTCAGTGCGGCCTTATACAACCGGACTGGTCTTTCAACAAAAGGTGACATGGCTTGTGACCCCCAGAGAACATCAGTGCAGACAAGTTCACCAGGAGTGGTCCCCTCCCTCACCATGCAAAGATGCACAAGCAGAGAATCCTGAGGTCCACACAGGTCAGGGCAGCAAGATTCAGGCATTTCCCCAGTGCTCACCAGAGAGCGGAAGTCTGCCAGAAAGGCAGCTCAGCCAGCCCTGAGACTGCAGTCACTAACTGGCCTTCTCTACCTGGACCCCACTGGCCAGCCAATGAGTTCTAGGAACCCCGCTGTCTCTGTTCCCCCAGGCCTCCCCACAATAGAGTTCCAGGTGTGCACTGCCACACCCAGCTTTTGCGTGAGTGCTGGGGATTCAAACCCAGGTCCTCCTGTTTGTGCAGCCGACACTTCATTGACTAAATCCCCACTATCTAAACTTTATTTGTAAATATCTTACAAAGAAGTAGGTTTCCTTGTGGATTTTTTATACAAACTTAGTTTGGGGCTGCCCCCCACCCTTCCTCTTCTTTACCTGCCCCACGCCCCTGCTTAGACCCTGCTAGACGCTCCGCACCCCACATTCTCTCTTCCACTCTCAGGTCACACATGCTCTGCTAGCCCCGAAGCTCTGCTTTTCCTCCCACGAGGGCCCCGTGGAAGATTTCTCTGATGCAAGACTTCTCAGGCTTTATGCTAACAGGGAGCACTAATTTCCATGAAAATTATTCCTACAAGTTTTTCCAAGTCCTTATTTCCCTCAAGTCATATTTATTAATGTCTTGATTTTAAAAAGAGACAAAAATGTTACTTTCATTTTGCCTACACGCTTATACAAAAAAAACATAATTTTCTAAGTAAAAATCTGTCATGATTAAAAGATAACAAAGCCGAGGGCTTATCAGATGGCTCGGCAGGTAAGGCATCGGCTGCCAAGCCTGATGACATGAACTTGTTTCATTCCAAGTTCCCATAAGGTGGGAGGTTAACCAGCTCCTGTCAAGTTGTCCTCTGGCCTCCATATGCACACACACACACACACACACACACACACACACACACACAAAGGTAAATAAATGTAATTTTAAAAAATGGATGAATGAGGTATTCGGGCAGCAGAGGAGAGGGTGCCGGAACTAGCCTTGTCCCATAGTCACATTGATGAATATCTTGATCACCATTATAGAAATTTCATCCGATGGATGGAGATAGAGACAGAGACCCACATTCACATCAGAGCAATGGATTGAGCCCCCAAGGTGCAGTTGAAGAGCAGAAGGTGGGAGAAGATGAGTAAGGAAGTTAGGACCGTGA
>PVIU01014305.1:0-52522 GCA_004026605.1 Ondatra zibethicus
AGGGCCAAGCATGGTGGTGCACACCTTTAATCCTGGCAGAAATAGGCAAATCTCTGTGAGCTGAAAGAGTGAATGTATTCTGCAGAGTGAGTTCCAAGACCTCCAGAGCTTTTTAGAGAGACATTGTCTCAAAAAATAAGACCAACCAACCAAAAACAAAACAAAACAAAACAAAACTAAGAATGGCTGTGTGTGTGTGTGTGTGTGTGTGTGTGTGTGTGTGTGTGTACGCACGTAATCTCATGGCTGGGCAAATGGAGACTGGAGGATCTCCAGAGCTCATTGGTCAACAAGTTTTGCCCAACCAATGAGCTTCAGGGTCAGTGAGAGTTCCTGTCTCATAAAATAAAATGGTGAACAGTAGAGGAAGATACCTGATGTCAACCTCTGGTGTACACATACACACACACACACACACACACACACACACACACACACCTGAACTCATATGATACTAATACTCCCATGTTTGTTGCATTGCTATTTATAATGCTTAAGGGCAGAGACAACCCAAATGTTGTTTGGTTGTTCCTACGAAACAGACACATGGATAAAGATAATGTTGTCCATGATCAGGCATGGTGGCACATGTTTGGAATCCTAGCCCTGCAGAGGCTAAGGCAGAGAAGATGGTCTTTAATTTAAGGCCAAACTGGATTATAAAAGGAGTCCCTGTTTCAAAAAGTATGGTGCGTGTATAGAATGAAATATTATTCAGACTTAGAAGAAAACAAAATCTTGCAATCTGTAGCAGTGTAGACGACCTCTAAAGGGTATTGTATTAAATTACATGAGACATTGACAAATGGAAAAATGCTGTACAGTTCCACTTAAATTAATTATCTGAAATAGTCAATCTTAATGTCTTTTTCAGATTTCCATCCTTATAATGAATGCCTGAGATAATCTACTTATGAAAAGAAAATATTTATTTGGGCAGTTAGCTGGGGAGGTTTCAACCTGCGGTCCGTCGGTCCTACGGCTTTAGTCCTGTGGAGAGTCAGCATATCATGGAGGAAGCATGACATAGAAAGGGAGCAAAAGTCATGTACTTTATGAGCAGATGCATGCAAAAGAGAAAGATGAAAAGTCCAGAGTCCCAAGGCCACCTCCGAAGGCATGTGGCCAAAGACAGACCTCCTTCTAGGGCCTTTGGGGGACACTTATCCAAACCATAACACTAAATTACTCATGACAAATAAGTACTAGCTGTCTGCTATATGGTCTTATGTCTCTAGATATCAGCATCATATTATAAACCCAACAAAATTGTTCATGCCTCTTAATTCCAGTGTTTGGAAAGCTAAGGCAGGTGGATTGCCGTGAGTTGCAGACCAGCCTGAAGTGCAGTATGAGACCCTAACTCTAATGACAAGTAAATATAATTAAATAAGTAAATAAATAATATATTGTGTACTTAAAATCTATTAAGATAGAATCAATGGTAAGTGCTTACCAATATGAAAATAAAAATGAAGAAAAACCAAAGAGCTATTGGATATACAGAGTAGGTTTATATGTCACTTAAGGGATAGGAAATTAGCACAGCCATTTGGGAGTACAATTTGGTAGGATATATTAAAATGTAGAAAGTACAAGCAGTAGCAGGAACCTTGCAGGCTGTGTTGGCCAGGGAAGCAGATCCTCCAGATCCAATCTCCCAGTCTTACCCCTAGGTCTACAGCAGACCACCTGCTGTGGTCTCCCCTTCCTCTCTGCTCCCATCTCCACAGGATGACGCAGATCTCCTCCAACCATCCTCCCCACCCATCCTGTTATCCTAACCACTAACTCCCGCAGCCACTCCTTGAGAACCTACCAGTCAAGCCTGGAAGCAAATAGCTTCAGATCTTCACTCTCCCTTCTTTCCTCTATATCCAGCCCCCAGTCTCACCCCCAGCTCCGTAGGAAACTTCCTATTGTGGCCTCTCCTCATTCTTTACCCCCATTTCCGGTGGAGTAAGTAAATCCTGGTAGAACACCTTGCTTTCCTTCCTCCTGTAAAAACCCTCAGCCTTCCCCTCCTAGCATGTCCCCATTCCTTATTATTATTTGGGTGGCTTTCTAGAGAGGATTTCTCTGTGTATCCCTGGCTACACTAGAACTCGCTTTGTAGACCAGGTTGGCCTTGAACTCACAGAGATCTGCCTGCCTCTGCCTCCTGAGTGCTTGGATTAAAGGAATGTACTGCTAACACCAGCTCCATCCCTATTGCTAAGTCTCAGCTCCCAATATCTAGAAACGCATTTTACCAGGAACCCCCAGTGGCCATATCTATCAGGAGTCGAAAAGAATTTCCTGCTAGACCACACACAACCACCACACTTGCCTAAGAACTAGAGATTACAAAAAAAAAACAAGGAAGAAAACACCCACCCAACAAAGACAAAACCTGATTATCAGCACCTAGAATGACATTTTTTCCAAACCCTAGCATCTGCCTAGATACTGTAGTAAAAAACATAGTCAATAACAGCCAGGGTATGTCTCCACTAGAGCCCAGAAACCCTACCACAGTAGGCCCTGAGTATTCCGATATAGCTGAAGAATAAGACAAAGACCTTAAAATAGCCTTTATGAATATAATAGAGGTGTTTGTGGTGGTTTGAATAAAAATGGCCACAATAGGCCCATAGGGAGTGCACTGTTAATATATGTGACCTTGTTGGAGAAGGTGTGGCCTTCTTAGAGGCGGTGTGTCACTGGGGTCAAGTTTTGAGGTTTCAGAAGCTCAAGCCAGTCCAAGTATGTCACTCTTTTCCTGTTGCCTTCCGACCTAGCTTTAGAATTCTCAGCTATGTCTCCAGCACCATGTCTGCCTTGTATATACAAATGGTAAACTGACTGAGAAAGAAATCAAGGAAATGACACCATTCACAACACCCTCAAATATTATAAAATATCTTGATGTAACTCTCACCAAGCAAGTGAAAGACTTGTGTGATAAAACTTGAAGACACTGAAGAAAGAATTGAAAAACATATCAGAAGATTAAAAGATTTCCCATGTTCATGGAATGGTAGGACTAATATAGTAAAAATGGCCATCATACCAAAAAAAAGCAATCTATACCCATCCATTGTTGAGGAATGGAAACTTGGACAGCCACCACAGGAATCAGTGCTGCAGTTCCTCAGAAAGATGGGACTGAATCTATCTCAAGATTCAGCTGTACCACTCTTGGGCAGACATGCAAAGGATGCTTTATTTCACCATGGAGACACTTGATCAACCACCATGATCGTTGATGCTCTAGTCATAATAGCCAGAAATTAGAGACAACCTAGATGTCCCTCTATACATAATAGAGTATTACGCATCAGTTTTTTTTAAAAAAAGGAAATCATGAAATTTGCAGGTAAGTGGATGGAACTAGAAAAAAAAATCACCCTGAGTGATGTAACCCAGACTCAGAAAGAAGAAAATGTTATATGTAGATATTAGCTATTAATTCAATTATAACCAAGCTACAATCTGTAGGATCAAAATGATTGTGTATAGAGTAAGGGACATGTGTGTGTGTGTGTGTGTGTGTGTGTGTGTGTGAGAGAGAGAGAGAGAGAGAGAGAGAGAGAGAGAGAGAGAGAGAGAGAGAGAGATTTCATTAGGAAAGGGAAATAGAATAAGTAGTATGGATGAATGGAGCAGACTAGAATGAGAGGATCAAGTTACAGGTAGGGAAGAAGGGGACAAGGGACAAATATAGGAGAGATGGCTAAAATTAAGGGTCATTTGAAGGATAGTATGGAAAACTAATACAGTAGAAACCTCTTAAAATATATACATATAAGCTGGGTGATGGTGGCACACGCCTTTAATCCCAGCACTCTGGAGGCAGAGGCAGGCAGATCTCTGTGAGTTCGAGGCCAGCCTGGTCTACAAGAGCTAGTTCCAGGACAGGCTCCAAAGCTACACAGAGAAACCCTGTCTCGAAAAGCCAATATATATACATATACAATATAATACATATATGAAGGTGATCTAAATGAAATCCCCAAATAATTGGGGGAGACAGAGTTCCAATTGGCCATCACTTGTCAACAAATGGAGCTTCCAGTGTAGAGATTGGGCTACATCGACTCCAGATGTTGGCTAAAGGTGTCCCATGGGAACCACTAAACAACCCAGGCTATTGCCAAAGCTATAGGTTGCTCTCTACAAACTGACAGAAAGACCCCTTTACTGAAGACAGCACCTATGCAATTAATTGATCATGGAGAAGTTGAGTTGTTGCCTACATTGTCACTTCATCCCAATGTTCTAACTTCTTTGGTACAGGAAGGTACTCTGCCTATCATCAAAAAAGAAGCAAAGATGCAAATGCAGTCCCAAACCGTTTGATCTACAGTGGTGTCCTGCCTGCAAGATAGGCTAGTGAAATGTGGCACGGAGCTTGTGGGAGTAACCAAACTATATGTGATTTGTCTTAAGGCCCAGTCCACAGGAGGGAACCCATGCCTGACACTGCTTGGATTACCCAGAATTTGAGATTAGTTAGCCCAGAGACCTAGGGTAAAACCAAATACTACTGTTCTAAAAACAAAAACAAAAAAAATGGAGCAATAAAATGACTCTTAATGATATTCTTCTGTACTCATAGATCTGTGTCTTCCTCAGCCACCATCCAAGAAGTTTCTTCCAGCAGTAGATAGGAATACAGAGACCGACAGTCAGACATTTTGCAGAAAGTGAGAGACCTTGAAACACTGCCATAAACAGGGTGTCTCCATCAAATCCCTTCTTTTGGGACTTAGGAAATCACTCAGAAAAAGAATATAAGAGCCAAAGGAAGGGGAGGACTGTCAACTTTCACCAGCCTATGCAGATCTGTATCTGTCAGACCTGGGACCCGAGGACCTGAAAGAATGGGACAAACTACAGTCTAATGCTCTAGACAGCCTGGCTTTGCTTTCACTGGACTTTATACATGTATTTAACAAAGGAAGCAATGATCTAAGGAAGGTTGTTTGGGGTCAGAAAAAGATGATCAGAAATACACGATCAGAAAAATGTGTAAATAAACATCAGTAAGTAAGCACATATTAATATTGACAGAGGAGCCCTTTCCCAGAACTTTCTTGTTACAGACCAATTTAATCACAATTGCCTGGCATGTACTATAGATTATACATGGGCAAACATGAAGGCAAGGCAGGAGGCCATATCCAGATTCAGGATACATTGACCAAATCAGGTTCTATAGTTAGGTTTCGACATCAAACAAGAATAATCATGTCTCATAAATTGACTGTAAATGCTTGTCAGAGGAGGCATGAAATCACATCCAAGAACAATCCAGGGAATGAAATACACCTGAGGCAAAAGGCTTTCTGCCTCTTTTTCCTGGAGCCCCTCTCACAGGTCGCCAGGGCATTGGTAACCTTGTGTCATTTGCTTCATTCTTTTGAGCTTGTTCCCACAAAGGACACCAAGAAAACAAGGCCCTCTACATCAACAAGCTCCATGCACATCTGAACTCACAGAGACCAGGTGTGTGTGTGTGTGTGTGTGTGTGTGTGTGTGTGTGTGTGTGTGAAGGCATGCACAGGGCCTGCAAAGGTCTTCACCAGATGGGGGTCCTAGAGCTGAAAGGAGTTGTGGACACAGGCCCCAATCCCGAACCCAGAAGCAATCTCCAATTGATAACCACTTGCAAATGAAAATTTAATTTCCTCCAAGGGAATCTCACTGAGGAAACAAACTACTCTTCTGGGTAGGCTGCATGCACAGCAGTAGATGGCCAACAGAAAATGAACAAGCACATCGTCTAAAGTTCCATGTCTCATAATGCTGTGTTGGGGCTTTTCTTTATTTTTTAATTAAAATAATTGTACCTTATAATTTTTTGTCTTTATTTTTTCTTTTCTTTATTCATATATTTCTGTCTTTTTACCCTACAGAGATCCTTTGCATATATATTATGGCTTCCAGTTTAGTGTGTTTATGGAATTCGTGAGTGTGTGAACTAGTGGGTCTCTTTCTTGTACTTCTCTTGGGCTGTTTTCCTTCTGTTTGTTTTGATCTATCTTGATGTGCCAGCTTTTGTTTTGTCTTATTATAATTTATTTTATTATTATTCCTTAAAATCCTGTATGTTTTCTAATGAGAGGTAGAATGGAATGGATCCAGATGGGAGGGATTTGGGGAGAAGAGGAGTGAGAGGGGAAACTATAATCGGGATACATTTTGTGAAAAAAAAATCTATTTTCAATAAAATGAAATAATAAATTTAAAAAGTACAAATAGTATATACTATTTTCCTTTTTCTTTTCTCTCTTCCTTTTTTTTCTTTTTTTTTGTTTTTGTTTTTGGATTTTTGAGACAGGGTTTCTCTGTAGCTTTGGAGCTTGTCCTGGAACAAGCTCTTGTAGACAAGGCTGGCCTCGAACTCACAGAGATCCACCTGCCTCTGCCTCCTGAGGGCTGGGATTAAAGGCGTGTGCCACCACTGCCCAGCTGGTTTTTTTTTTTTTTTTTTGAGACAGGGTTTGACAGACCAGGCTGGCCTGGAAATTAGAGATCCCCCTGCCTCTGTTTCCAGAGTGCTGTAATTAAAGGCATACATCACCATACCTGGCTCTACTAAATTTCTTGTTCACTCTGGAGAAGTGTCAAACAGGTCAAAGGGTAGAGCCCATAGATAATTTCTTACAGAACTTTTAGTGATCATAGAGAAAAAAATTACAACTAAAATTACAATAAACATAGCCGTGTATGGTGACTCACAACTATAATTTCAGCACTCGATAGACAAAGGCAGGTAGATCTCTGAGTCTGAGGCCAGTCTGGTCTACAGAGCAAATTCCAGGACAGTCAAGGCTACACAGAGAACCCTGTGGTGTAATAGAAAAAAGACAAAATAACCAACAAATCCACAACTGTAATCCAAATATTTAGGAAGTAGATGATCAGAAATTCAAGGTCATCTTTGGCTACATAGTAAGTTCAAGGCCAGTCTGAAAGCCTTAGGACTTGTCTCAAAAACCAAAAAGAGAAACAGTCAAATAAGATGGGATATGCTAATTTAAAAACTATTATTAGCTAGCACTCAGGAAGAAGACTCAGACAGAGCTCTGTGAATTTGAGGCCAGCCTGGTCTACAAAGTGAGTTCCAGGACAGACAGGGCTGTTACACAGAGAAACCCTGTCTCGAAAAAACAAACAAACAAAAACCCCCAATATTATGTATTTATTTATTATGTGCCTACATGAGTTTATTTTTTTTCACATAGCTGTGTCATAGCCTACATGAGTTTATGCATACCGTGTGCATTCAGGTGCCCACTGAGGTCAACGGGAGACAGATATCCTGGAACTGAAACCACAGGCAGTTGAACTGGGGTGTTCTGCAAGAGAGGTGGGCTAGTGCTCTTAACCACTGAGCCATCTCTCTATGCTAATTTTATATCTTATCATAAAATAAAGTAGTCCATTCTATGTCATGATATGGCACAAATAACTTATAATTAAGTATAAGCACCACTGTGTGTATGTCTGTGTGTGTGTATGTAAATAAAAATGGGAAGAACACACAGAAATCCTGTAACAAAGCTTATTTATAGAAGATGGGAGAGAAGCTCAGCTTAATGGTAAATGGTAGTTATCAAAGGGAAGTTTTGTCTTCTCTATAATCTTTTTTCTCTTTCTTTCTTTCTTCCTTCCTTCCTTTCTTCCTTCCTCTTTCTTTCTTTCTCTCTTTCTTTCTTTCATTTTTTTGTGAAAGGATTTCTTTATGTAGTGCTGGCTTTTCTGGAACTGGGACAATGTAGACCAGGGATTGAAGGTGTATGTACATCACTATACATGGCTGTTTTGATTTTTCAAAGGAGGTTATATAGTTTTCTTGTACTTATGTAATTTTAAAATGAGCTATCTATAACAAGTACTTTCATTTCATCACCTCTCACTCAATTCTCAACCCACTCCCGTCTTTTATCTTGATCATTTTCCCCAAATATCTAGCTTTCTGTCTCTCCTTCCCTCCATCGCTCCTTCCTTTCTTTCCATCCGACAGGGTTTCATATATCTCGATCTGGCCGTGAGCTTCCTATTTAGCCAAAGACAAGCTCACACTCCCAATCCTCCTTGCCCTTCCTTCCCCCACCTAGCGCAGGCATTGCTTGTGTACTGCAGCACACCCAGCTCCAAGAGCTTTCTTCCGATATCTGTTACCAAATCAAAAAGAAAATTTCTACTATTTAATTTGGCATGAGATTCTCTGGCACATTTCCTCCGTGAAACATTCTCTTCTCCTGGCAACTGAATTCGGCATTTATATATGGCATCACATTCTTTAGATTTTTTACTCAAATTCCTTTCTGCTGCTTCAACAAATCTGCAGCTCATCCTCTGTCAGACTGCAAGTTACTGAATTTTCCAAAAACTGGTCTTACATCATCTTCTTATACTGTACTCTCTCTTCTCTCATTCATAAGCCATCAACTCCTAACACATATCAACATTTCAGAGCTAAACATTTATCTAGAATCTTATACTCTCTATTTGTGCTTCTCAGAGCATACTGTGTTTAAATACAAGCTCTTGATCTGAAATCAAGGAGTCATCGACGGCACAGGTTTTCCTTTCTGTCTTCCTTGCCATCAAATATTGCAACCACTGAAAACTCTGGATTGCTTGTTTGCTTGAAAACAGGGCCTCATAAATCCAGGTCTGGCCTGGAACTTGCTATGTAGATAAGACTAGCTAGCTATAGTTATATATTATTTGTGTTTTAATAAAGTTGCCTGTCAGAGGACAAAGCACTCAGTCATACTAGTGAGCCATACAGGCCAGGGAGTGGTGGCACACACCTTTAATCCCAGGACTCAGGAGACAGAGACTGAAGGATCTATGTGAGTTCAAGGCCACCCTGGGCTACACAAGATTGAATCTGTCTAAAAGAGAAACAGAGCTCACACAAAGGTGATCCCAGCACTTGGGATCCCATGCCTTTAATCCCAGCACTAGGGAGGTGGAGACAAGAGTGATATGGCTGGGCAGAGACAGAAACATAAAGGGGAAGAGACAGGAACTCAGTGGAGTGTGGAGGTGTGGAGTCCGAGGTTGGAGGAGAGCATTGCATGATCGCCCCTTTTTCTGAGCCTTGGTAGAGGTAAGATCTCTCTAGCTGCTTGGCTGCTTTGCTTTTCTGATCTTCAGGTTGAACCCAAATATCTCTCTGGGTTTTTATTATTTATGCTAAATTTGGCACCAAACGTTTGAGGTACAAATTCATGAAAAAAAAAAAAAACATTTGGCTGTGACTTTACAGCCACTGGCATAGGCCAGAGCTACAAGCGGCCAGAGTCACTGCTCTACTGGCTAGGCTTTTCTTTTTTCTCTCCAGGCAGACTCTCCCAGAACCCCATTCTCAGGCTGCTGCCAAAGAAGGTAGCTGCCTTGCAATCCAGTCAGGCGTTTACTGTTCTCTGCAGCAGCAATAAGCCTCGCAGCTTCATCACTATCATCTGCAGATTTGGAAGACAATAGGGAATTCTTCTTTTGTTTTCGTTTTTTTGTTTTTCGAGACAGGGTTTCTCTGTAACTTTGGAGCCTGTCTTGGAATTAGCACTTGTGGACCAGGGTGGCTACGAACTCACAGAGATCTGCCTGCCTCTGCCTCCCGAGTGCTGGGATTAAAGGTGTGTGCCACCACCACCCAGCACAACAATAGGGAATTCTTAAAGGGAGAAATTATTTAAAAGAGAGAGATTTTTCCCACATTAAAAAAATGGGAAACACCATTACATTGGAGGGATTTGGATCTCTGTATGATAATATGCTGGACAGTTTGAAAATGGAACATTAAGTGAGAGGATAACTAATTTAGATGGTATTTATGTAATGTCAATTGTAAACATTGTCAGCATTATCATTTTTGTTTTATCACTAAAAAAGATGGTTAATCTGAGTGCTAAGATACAGGTCTTAGAAAAACCTAATAAACATTTCATAGAGATATTCGAATCCAGAAAGAGGAATTTAATGGAAAACCAATTTCAGCATCACATCATAAGGATATGAACAGCATAAGGTTTTCAAACAAACAATCTTAATATACCCAGCAACCTTACAGGAATTGCCTAATTCTAGAGGCTCTGTAAGAGCTGAATGAACTCCTGTACCAATGTTAGATTTAAGGAGATTCAAGGAAGCAATAGTCTAATATGACATGCATTCACCTATTGTGAAGCAAATGTTAAACTTATGGTCAGTTTGTAATAGAATTATTCCTAAAGACTGGATAGAGTTAGTTAAAGCTCTTTTAGAGCTTGGTCCACAATTACAATGGAGTGCCTGGTTCAGAGAAGAGGCTAAGACTATTGAACAATGGAGTAAAGCTAGACGTATGGAAATCTCCCAATAACAAATGCTTGGAGAAGGAAATTATGCTACTATAGAAAACAATCCTTATATGATGGTCACATCCTGTCTTTATGCCATGAAGCAATTTGGACTGCTTAGGATAGAATTGAAGAAGTAGGAAAGAAGATTGAATCTTTTACTAAAGTCATACAGGGCCCCAGAAAAGACCTTCATGGATTTCTTATAAAGATTGACATTGGCAGTAAATAGAATGATACTAATTCAGAAGTGAGACAAATAATAAGTGAATCTCTGGCTTTAGAAAATACCAGTTCTCAATGCAAAAGGATAATTAGGTCATTGAAGGTAAGGTCAGCACCTTTGGAGGAATAGATCCAAGATACAATTAATATTGAATCTTATGACCATGATACTTGAATAGGAGAGGTGATTTCCAGAGGTTTGAGGAAAAATTGAAATGTCAAATGTTATAATTGTGGCAAACAGGTTACCTTAAAAGGGATTGTAAAAGGGCATTCCTGTTTGTTTGTTTGTTTTTTGAGACAGGGTTTCTCAGTAGTTCTGGAGCCTGTCCTGGTACTAGCTCTTGTGGACCAGGCTGGCCTTGAACTCACAGGGATTCACCTGCTTCTGCCTTCTGAGTGCTGAAATTAAAGGGGTGCACCACCACCGCCTGTTTTTCTTTTTTGTTGTTGTTTTTGTTTGTTTGTTTGTTTTTCAAGACAGGGTTTCTCAGTAGTTCTGGAGCCTATCCTGAAAACAGGGCATTCCTAGAAACAGTGTTTTTTTCTAAGCATAATCTATTCAGAATGTCTCTCCTTTCTGGATTATGCAGAAGGTGTGGCAAAGACAAGCATTGAACTAATGAATGTAGGTCAACAAGTGATATTCAAGGTAATCCTTTGCCATCAGGAAAGTCCATAATGGGTCACTTGCAGGCCCCTAGGCCAAATCCAGTTCAGTTGTTTCCTGCCATTAGAGAGGAAATGTATTCCCAGGGAAATTAAAGAAGCTAATGCCTACTATAAGAAACCATAATGCTTTGGGTAATAGAATAGCTATAAAAGAGGAACAAAAATTTCAGGAGAAATCATAATGTGAGTATTTTGGCAAACTTCTATAAATGAACAAAGACCAAAGTTAAAATATGAATAAATGACATTATCATTGAAGGTCTAGTAGATATGGGTGCAGATGTAACAATAATTTCATCAGAATCCTGGCATCCATATTGACCTCTTCAGGACATAAATGTTCAGTTTTTAGGGATCAGAACGTTATCTCAGGTAAAGCAGAGTGTGAGATGGGTTGAATGTATGGAGCAATAAGGACAGAGAGGAATATTAAAACCATATGTGGCTAACATATTAATGAATTTGTGGGGACTTGATTTGTTACAGCAATGGGATACTCAGATTAACATTACCCCAATTTTAGAGACAAACCATAAATGTTTCTGGAAAAATATTACAAGATATTATAAAGAACTGTCACTGAACATTCAGATTGTATAAGAACAGGGCAAAACAGCAACTGATCTTCCAAAGGTATCAGCAGCCCTACCTTTAAAATGGTTGATAGACAAACCTGTATGGGTTGTACAATGGCCTTTAACAAGAAGAAAACTGCAGAATTTAGAATAGCTGGTACAAGAGCAACTAAATACTCAGCGTATTGAAAAATCAACCAGCCCTTGGAATTCTCCTGTATTTGTTGTTAAAAAGAAATATGGAAAATGGAGAGTTGTAACAGATCTAAGAGCTGTTAATAAGGTATTTCAGCCAATATGCTTTCTACAGTCTGGCATTTCTTTGCCTTCTCTATTGCCTAAATTATTACTTCTTATACTTAGATTTGAAAAATTGCTTTTTCACTGTATCTTTACAAGAAAAAAACGGAAAAATTTGTCTTCACAGTGCCTACTTTAATAATTCTCAGCCTGCTAGGAGATATCAATGGAAGATTATCCCACAGGGGATGTTAAATAGCCTGACCCTGTGCCTATATTTTGAGTTGACCCTTGGGAATGATACATAAGCAATTTCCTCAGTCTATAGTTTACCATTACATAGATGACATTTTACTATCTGATTCAAATGTAGATACTTTAGAAAGAACATTTGAAGAAGTAAAGAAAATTTTGCCTTGTTGGAGATTACAAATTGTTCCTGAAAAAAGACAAAGAGGAGAGTCTATTAATTACTTGGGTTATAAAATTGTTTACAAAAAATTAGATCTCAAAAAGTACAAATTAGGAGAGATTGATTGCAAACCCTTAATGACTTCCAAAGAGTACTAGGAGGTATTTCCCATCTATGGTACACTACTGGGATAAAACCTGATGAAGTGATTAATTTAATCAAAACTTTAAGTGATGACAAGGACTTAAATAGTCCCAGGGAATTATCACCTGAAGCTGAAACAGAATTGGCTTTGAATGGAGAAAAATTGCAGAAGGCACATGCAGATAGTGTGAATCGGAATATTAACTGCTTTCTCGTCATATTACCCTCTAAATATTCCTCTACAGGAATTTTAATGCAGAGGGAAGATATGTTCTTAAAATGGATCTTTTTTATCACATAAACTGAGTAAAAAATTAAAAGCTTATGTGGAAAACACCTCTGAGTTAATCTTAAAGGAAAATTGAGACTTCATCTATTATCAGGAATAGACCCAGCAGAAATTATAGTACCTTATGAAATTGACAATATGGGCAGAAAGAGAACCCTGGCAAAGAGCTTGTAGTAATTTTTTGGAGAGATTAACAACTATTCCAAAAGCAAAAGAATTCAACTTATAAAGTGAACTAATTGGATCCTTCCTCACATTGTATGGGACACACCAATATCTGAAGCCTGTACATTTTATACTGATCCAAATAAATCAGGAAAGGCAGGTTACAAATCAAAAAAATTTAAGTAAAGTGGATCAAATCCCTTATGATTCTGTTCAAAAGTAGAATTATATGCTATTCCTATGGTACTAAGGGATATTAAAGTACCCCTCAACATAGTTACCGATTTGCAATATGCAGAAAAAGTTGTTTTGCATATTGAAACTGCTGAATTTATACAAGACAATGCAGAATTGACTTTATTTATTCAGTTGCAAGATATAATCAGGAATAGGAATAATCCCATATACATAATAGACATCCGATCCCATATGATCCCATTCACATCTTCCAGGTCCTCTAGCACAAGATAATGCAGAAATCAATTGATTATTGATTGGAAATGTGCTGAAGGCCTCAGAATTTCATATAGAACATCATGTCAATAGCAAAGGTTAGAAAAAAGACATAAAGCATGTGCAGGCCTCTTGGCTGCTGGATTCAGTTTGAGTTCCCAGCACACACAGAGGACTGCAGATCACTACTCTTTCTGTAAGTTTACTCTCTAGATAAATATATCTTTGTTATAGTACATTCCAGGCTAGCGTGGGACTCTTTTGGACACCAACACTCATATTGTGGCAACAAGCAAAGGTAATTATAAGGAAATGTCCTATTTGTTCTTTATACAATCAAACACCAATACCTGCAGGAAGCAACCCAAAGGATATTCAAGGGAATGATATCTGGCAGATGGATGTGTTCCATTTTGTAAAATTTGGAAAACTAAAATATGTACACCACACCATTGACACATATTCAAGTATCAATGGGCAAGTCTTTGAGTTTGGCAAAGGCTGATTCAGTAATCACACATTAGCTAGAAGTTATGGCC
Source organism: Ondatra zibethicus (assembly GCA_004026605.1). Classification (NCBI taxonomy): domain Eukaryota; kingdom Metazoa; phylum Chordata; class Mammalia; order Rodentia; family Cricetidae; genus Ondatra; species Ondatra zibethicus. Next base: position 14,058 of record PVIU01014305.1, read on the forward strand.
ATCATGGGTATACCTGTAAAATAAAGACAGACAATGTTCCAACAACAGTTTTTTGCTTATTATAATAGAAAGCATATTACGGGTATACCACACAATCTTACAGAACAGGCAGTTATAGAAAAATCAAATCTAAGTCTAAAGGATATGTTAAATAAACAAAAAAGGCTGATAAATAACCCCAGAAGTAAATTGCATAGTGCGTTATTAACTTTGAGTTTTCTAAATGCTATTGAGAAAGGAATAACAGCTGTGGAGAGACGTTGGATAGTAGAAAAAACTATGGAATTAAATCAGCTGATATACTTTAAAGAAACACTGACCTCAGAATGGAAACCAGAACATGTGGGGGGCTGGAGAGATGGCTCAGAGGTTAAGAGCATAGCCTGCTCTTCCAAAGGTCCTGAGTTCAAACCCCAGCAACCACGTGGCGGCCCACAACCACCTGTAATGAAATCTGGTGCCCTGTTCTGGCCTGCAGGCAGACATGCAGACAAAGTACTGAGAATATTGTATGCATAATAAATAAATAAATCTTTAAAAAAAGGAAACCAGAACATGTGTTACATTGGGGAAGGAGCTTTACTTTTGTTTCGACAGGAGAAGAAAAACTATGATAAAGAAAAATATTGATAAAGATTTGATTTGAACAAGAGACATCTCTTAATTAGAAGAGATGATAATTCATTAAACATCATGGCTGTTTAATATAAACTAACTATAAAACTAACAAATGCTTTGCCTTTGTTCAGATATAACTTGCCAAAAGAAAAGCTCCCTGAAATTAGGCTTGGGAAAGGGTTTTGTTTCTGTCATTTCAAGAGAATAAAGGTATCCAGCTAAAAAATTTGAAGACCACTGGAGAAATGAGGCATCTGAAGAAAAAGGGTAAATCATCTAGAAGCAAAGTCTCAAGAAAAGGAATAAATTGGCCTATTGGTATATCATATATCCAACAGAATAAAATTCATAAATCTTCCCAAATGTTTGTTTATGTTATTTTCTACCGACACATAACACAAATTGTCTTTTTGTAGTCCCAGTCCAATTAAAGATTAAAACTGACTTCTAGTTAGAATGTGGCTCTCTCTTTCTCTCAACCCAAGCATACTTATTAAAGTAAAATTGAAAATGTCTCTCATGTCGGAAGAGCCACCTGATATGGGACAGAAGAAAAATATTTAAGGACTATTTTATTGCCACTAATCTCATAATCCTTTGGTTTTATATTGACTCTTTTTAATAACTCATCTTAAGGTATAAGATTTATAAATATACATTTATATTTTTTATTTATATATAAATTTAAACTTTTTTGTCATGATATTAATGGTCATATAGAGTACTAACTAATTTTAGAAAAGGTTTGATCTACCTTCCTGTACATTATTTCAGGTTTGGGTCTCTATCAGTTTTTTGCAGTGAACCATGAGCACGCCTAACAGTGACCTTTGAAGTTTTCATAAGGGTGATGGGGCTCCACAATGATGATTCCTCCAGGACTATGATTACACCACCTAAAGATCGACTACAAACTGCTCAGAAAAATTTCGAGGTGGCTAACTGAGATGATCCGGCTTAACAGACTACTCTAGGCTGAACTTGGGACAAGTCCTGTACTTTCTCATTTTGCAGAGAATGGACAACAATTGCTACAGTTACCTCTCCCAGGGCTTGATAATTAACCAAAAATTTCTTTTAAGGATCCCTTAAAGATGCCATCACCCCTAGACATCAGGAAGTAAATTTAAGAACACAATGTCCACATTCCCAAGAGGTGAGGTGGGTGGTTTTCAGTCTTTCAATGGCTTATGGAAATTTGTCATTGTTTAGGGTGATTGGTTACAAGTTATTGGTTATGGTCAGCAGGAATGTTGAACAAAGGAGATTAGATTCAAGGTTCTTGTTTGGACAAGAAAAAAGGGGAATATAGATATGATAGGATATGTGCTCACTAATTTTATGTCCATTTGACATGGACAAGAAAAAAGGGGAATATAGATATGATAGGATATGTGCTCACTAATTTTATGTCCATTTGACACAATCTAGAGAGTTATCTGAGAGAAGGGAACCCCCATTGTGGTTGAGAAAATTGGGGTGGAAAAATGACACTGTAAGATTGGCCTGTAGGCAAGCCTGTAGGTCATTTTCTTAATTAGTGATTGATGTGGAAGGCCCAAGCCCATAGTGGGTGGTGCTATCCTTGGGCAAGTAGTCTGGGGTTCTATAAGAAAACAGGTTGATCAAGTCATGATGAGCAAGTCAGTAGGCAGCACCCCTCCATGGCCTCTACATCAGCTCCTGCCTCCAGGTTCCTGCCCTGTTTGAGTTCCTGTCCTGCTTTGGGACAATGGTCTTATACCCTGTAAAGATTTGTAACTTGTATTGGTTTAATAAAATGCTGATTGGCCAGTAGACAGGCACAAAGTATAAGTGGGGTGACCAGATAGGAGAATTCTGAGAAGAGGAAAGGCTCAGTCTGAAGTTGCCACCCAGATACAGAGAAAGCAAGATGAGAATGCCTCACTGATAAAAGGTACCAAGTTACATGGCTAACACAGACAAGATATAAGAGTTAAATAATAAGAAGCCTGAGCTAATAGGCCAACCTATTCATAATTAATGTAGGCCTCTGTGTATTTCTTTGAGACTGAAAGGCTGCAAGACCAGGCGGGACAGAAACCTCTATCAACATCTGCCCTGACTTCCTCTGATGAAGAGCTGTTATATGGAGTTGACATGAAATGAACCCTTTCCTCCCCAACTTGTTTTTTGGTCATGGCATCTCATCACAGCAACAGTAACCCTAACTAAGACAGTAAGCTTAAACTTTGGATCCTCCTGTTTCTATCTCCACCTCCATCTTGCTAAAATTACTGATCTGAACCACCACACTTGACTCCATTTCCTTACTGATAGATTTGGGATACAAATGTTTTACACATTGATAAAATCATAAATTATTTTTATAAATAACAAATATGGTGTTTTAACCATGAAACCTAAAAAATATCATTTATCTTACCTTTTTGTTTACTCATGTATCTGTATGTGTCCCACATAGTCCATAAGCATCCATATTGGATTCCCTGGAGCCAGAGTTAAAGGCAACTGTGAGTTGCTTTGTAGGGATGCTGGGGACTGAACACCACTGAGCCATCTCTCCATCCCATTATCCAAAAAATATTTACTTAGCCCAAAATTTCAACGCATTTCCTTGTGCTTTATTCTAAATGTTTCATTGTTTTACCCCTGAAAAATTGTTATCTAATCCATTTTGAGTTAATTTGTATGTATACTATGATTTTTACATCTTTTAGAAGCACCATTTCGTATTATCATTTCCCCAATGTATTACCTCAGTGTTCTTTTTCTATTGTTTTTTTTTTTTTGTTTGTTTGTTTGTTTTGAGACAGGGTTTCTCTATGAAGCAGTCCTGGTGGTTCTGGAACTCACTCTGTAGATCAGGCTTGCATTGAACTCACAGAGTGCTGGGATTAAAAGTATAAGCCACCACCACCCAATTACCTCAGTATTTTTGAAAAAAAGAATAATTGACTAAAAATATAAGACTTTATTTTTGGAGGCTGGATAGTTCAGAGGCTCTGTGAGGTTGGGGCCAGTCTGATCTACAGAGTGAGTTCCAGAATATCCAAGGCAACATAGAGAAATCCTGTCTCAAAAATAATCCAACCAAACAACAACAAAAATAGAAAGCATATTGTTCTTGGGGAGAACCTGAGTTTGGTTTCTGGTACATGAGTTAGGCAGCTCAGAACTGTCTGTACCTCTAACTCTGGAGATTTCAGTGACCTCTTCTGGCCTCCATAGGCACACTATAAACACATGGAGTACACTCACTCACACAGACAGACAGATGGGGTGATATTTTGTTTGTGATCTAACACAAAAAGTTTGCTTGAAGATCAGAGTGCAGAGATAAGCCACTAGTTAGCCGTAGAGGCCGGGGAGTAGTGGCACACAGCACTTTAATCCCAGACAGAGGCAGATGGATCTCTGTGAGTTAAAGGCTACCCTGGGCTATACAAGTTTGAGTCTGTATAAAAGGGAAACAGAGATCATACAAAGGTGATCCCAGCACTGGGGATCACATGCCTTTTATCCCGGCACTAGGGATGTGGAGACAGGAATGATATGGCTGGGTGGAAAGAGGAATACAAGGAGGTAGAAGACAGGAGCTCAGTGCAATTTGAAGACTCGTAGAGACAGATGCCTTCTGAGGATTCAGTTTGAGCATGAAGTCTGAGGATTCAGTCTGAGGTTTTGTAGAAACAGCAGTCTGAGGATTCATGAAGACAGGATCATCCCTTCATTTTAAGCATTGGTAGAGGTAAGAACTAGTGGTTGGTTTCTCTGCTTCTTTGATCTCTCAGCTTTCATCCCCTAATAACTGATTCCAGAATTTATTATTAAGAACAATGAGAATTTGTGCTACAGACAAACAGACATACACACATAGTTTTTTTTTTTTTAAGTATATCAGCCAGATGTGGTGGTGCACACCTTTAATCCCAGGACTTGAGAGGCAGATGCAGGAGAATCTTTGAGTTTGAGGTCAGCCTGGTCTATATAGCAAGCTCCAAAACAGCCTGGCCTACATAGAGAGATCCTTTCTCAAAAAAAAAAAAAAGAATTAATTTTGGAAGTTTTTGGCAATGGTAGTGACTTTTGTTTTATTGTTTGTTGGTTGGTTTTGTTTGTTTTTGTGTGTCTGTGAGAATACTTCTGGAAGACAGAAACATTTGTTGAATTTTATAGACCTAATAACAATCAATGCAGGTAGCTATAATTCAGTTATTGAGGGGCCAGAATTGAAACAAAAGTAAAAGGGAACATATACTCTCTCTGCTTGAGATGGGACACTCATATTTGCCCTCTTGATTTTGGCATCTGATTTGTGAATTTTGGGACTCAGATTAGGATTATCAATTTCCCATTTTTTAAAAAGTCTTTGGACTCTGATGGAATTCTTTTTAAATTTTTTTTTTTAAAAAACACCAAACTATCTTTTTTCATTTTACATACCAATCCCAGTTCCCACTCCCTCCCCTTCTCCCATTCCCTCCACCTAACCCCTGACACCACATCCCATCCACTCCTCAGAGAGAGTAAGGCACATTGCTTTGGGGAAGGTCCAAGGCTTGACCTACTATATCTAGGCTGAACAAGGTATCCATCCATAGAGAATGGGTTCCCAAAAAGTCAGTACAAGCAGTAGGGATAAATCTTGGTGCCACTGCCAGTGGCCCCGCAGTCTGCCCCAGCCATACAACTGTCATCCACATTCAGAGGGGCCAGTTTGGTCCTATGCTGTTTCTTTCCCTGTCCAGCTGGAGTTGGTGAGCTCCCATCAGTTCAGGTATGGTGCAGGAGAATTGTCTATATTCTGTCAGTCATATTTTAAATAAACGCTGATTGGCCAGGCAGGAAGTATAAGTGGGTCAACCAGACAGGAAGTAGAGGCGGGGCGATAAGAACAGGAGAATTCTAGGAAGGAGGAAGCCCATTCCTCTGACTCCTGCCCAGACCACCGAAGAAGCAGGATGTGACCTGCCCCGCTGAAAAAGGTACCGAGCCATGTGGCTTACATAGATAAGAATAATGGGTTAATATAACTTATGAGAACTAATAGTTAGCCTGACCTAATGGGCCAATCAGTTTATAACCTAATGTAGGCTCTCTGTGTGATTTTCTTTGGGACTTGCCGGCTGTGGGAACTGGGCAGGACAGAAACCCCAACAAGCCGGCCTTCATGTTACACAGGTAGACTATTTCAGTGGGTGCCCCCATCATGGTCTTGACCTCTTTGCTCATATTCTCACTCTTCCCACTCTTCAACTGGACTTTGGGAGCTCAGTCCAGTTCTCTGCTGCAAGTCTCTGCCTCTGTTTCCATCAGTTGCTGGATGTAGGTTCTATGGTGACATTTAAGATTTTCATCAGACTACAGGGCAAGGCCAGTTTGGGTACCATCTCCGCTATTGCTTAGTGCCTAAGCTGGGGTCATCCTTGTGGATTTTTGGGAATTCCTCTAGTGCCAGAGTTTCTTACTAGCCACATAATGGCTCTGTCAATCAAAATATTTCTTTCCTTGCTCTCATCTTCGTCCTTCCTCCATCTGGATTATCCAGTTCCTTCAAGTTCTCCTCCCTGCCTTCCTTCTTCCCTCCACCTCCCCTTCCACCCTCCGTTCTCCCTCAACCCCCATGCTCCCAATTTTGTCAGATCTTGTCTATTTCTCCTTCCCAGGTGGATCTATATATATTTTTCTTAGGGTTCACCTTGTTACTTAGCTTCTCTAGGGTCATGGACTATAGGCTCATTATCCTTTGCTTTTCAGCTAGTATTCACTCGTGAGTAAATACATACCATGCTCATCTTTCTGAGTCTGGGTTACCTCACTCAGGATGTTTTTTCTAGTTCTATACATTTGCATGCAAATTTCAAGATTTTTTTTTTTAACCACTGAGTAGTATTCCTTTGTATAAATGTACCACAATTTCCTTATCCATTCTTTGGTTGAGGGGCATCTAGTTTGTTTCCTGGTTCTGGCTATTACAAATAATGCTGCTATGAACATAGTTGAACAAATGTCCTTATAGTATGATTGCACATCTTTTGGGTATATGCCCAAGAGTCCTGAGGTAGATTGATTTCCAATTTTCTTAGAAACTGTCATACTGATTTCCAGAGTTGTCGTACAAGTTTGCATTCCGATCAGCAATGAAAGAGTGTTCCTCTTACTCCACATCCTCTCCAGCATAAGCTATCTTTGATGTTTTTGATCTTAGCCATTCTGAATGGTGTGAGATGGAATCTCAGAGTCATTTTGATTTGCATTTCCCTGATAGCTAAGGATGTTGAACATTTCCTTAAGTGTCTTTCGGTCATTTGAAATTCTTTTATTTATTGATATTTATGGAGCTCTACATTTTCTCTTCTCCCCTCCCTGCCTCTCCTCTCTCCCGTTCAATCCTCCTCCAAGGTCCCCATGCTCCCAATTTACTCAGGAGATCTTGTCTGTTTCTAATTCCCATGTAGATTAGATCTATGTCAGTCTCTCTTAGTGTCCTCATTGTTGTCTAAGTTCTCTGGGATTGTGGTTTGTAGGTTGGCTTACTTTGCTTTATGTTTAAAAAACACCTATGAGTGAGTACGTGTGATAATTGTCTTTCTGTGTCTGGGGTACCTCTCTGTGTCTGGGGTACCTCACTCAAAATAATGTTTTCTAGCTCCATCCATTTTCTTGCAAAATTCAAGCTGTCATTATTTTTTTCTGATGTGTAGTACTCCATTGTGTAAATGTACCACATTTTCCTTTTCCATTATTAAGTAGAGGGGCATTTACGTTGTTTCCAGGTTCTGGCTATGACAAACAAAGCTGTTATGAACATAGTTGAGCACATGTCCTTGTGGCACGATTGAGCATCCTTTGGATATATACCCAAAAGTGGTATTACTGTCTCTTGAGGAAGGTTGTTTCCTAATTTTCTGAGAAATCACCAAACTGACATCCAAAGGGGTTGTACCAGCTTGCATTCCCACCAGCAATGCAGAAGTGTTCCCTTTTCCCCACAACCTCTCCAGCATAAGTTGTCAGCAGTGTTTTTGATCTTGGCCATTTTTACAGGTGTAAGATGGAATCTCAGAGTTGTTTTGATTTGCATTTCTCTGATGACTAAGGATGTTGAACATTTCCTTAAATGTCTTTCAGCCATTTTAGATTCCTCTGTTGAGAGTTCTCTGTTTAGGTCTGTACTCCATTCTTTTTATTGGATTATGTGATCTTTTGTTGTCCAACATCTTGAGTTCTTTGTATATTTTGGAGATCAACTTCTGTCTGATGTGGGGTTAGTGAAGATCTTTTCCCATTCTGTAGGCTGTCATTTTGTCTTGTTGACCATGTCCTTTGCTTTACAGAAGCTTTTCAGTTTCAGGAAGTCCCATTTATTAATTGTTTCTCTCAGTGTCTGTACTGATGGGGTTCTATTTAGAAAGTGGTTCCCTGTGCCAATGTGTTCAAGTGTACTTCCCACTTTCTTTTCTATAATGTTCAGTGTGGCTAGCTTTGTGTTGAGGTCTTTGATCCATTTGGACTTGAGTTTTCATTCTTCAACATGTTGATATCCAGTTATGCCAGCACCACTTGTTAAATACGCTTTCTTTTTTCCATTTGATATTTTTTGCTTTTTTAATCTAAGATCAGGTGTTTGAAGATGTGTGGATTGTTATCCGGGTCTTCTATTCAGTTCCATTGGTCCTCCTGTTTGTTCTTACATCAATACCAGGCTGTTTTCAGTGCTGTAGCTCTGTAGTAGAGTTTGAAGTCAGGGATTGTGATGCCTCCAGATGTTCTTTTATTGCATAAGATTGTTTTGGCTAGTTTGGGTTTTTTTGATTTTCCAAATGAAGTTGAGTACCGTTCATTAGAGATCTTTGAAGAATTTTGTTGGGATTTTGATGGGCTTTGTGTTGAATCTGTAGATTGCTTTTGATAAGATTGTCATTTTTACTATATTTTTCTGACTACCCAAGATCATGGGAGGTCTTTCTACTTTCTGGTGTCTTCTTCAATTTCTTTCTTCAAATATTAAAGTTCTTGTCATACAGATCTTCCATCTGTTTGGTTAGAGTTACTCCAAGATATTTTATGCTATTTATGGCTATCGTGAAGGGTGTTGATTCTCTGATTTCTTCCCCAGCCCTTTTATGATCTGTGTCCAGGAGGGCTACTTTTTTTTAAAATTAATCTTGTATTTTGCTACATTGCTGAATGTATTTATGAGTTGTAGAAGTTCCTTTGTAGAATTTTTGGGATCACTTATGTAAACTATCATATCATCAGCAAACAGTGAGACTTTGACTTCTTCTTTTCCAATTTATATCCCCTTGATCTCTCTTTGGTGTCTTATTGCTCTAGCTAGGACCTCAAGAACTATATTCAATAGGTATGGAGAGAGTGGACAACCTTGTCTTGTTCCTGATTTCCGTGGAACCGCTGGGAGTTTCCCTTCATTTAGTTTGATGTTGGCTCTTGTCTTTCTGTATATTGCCTTAATTATGCTCAGGTATGTTCCTTGTACCCATGCTCTCTCCAAGACCTTTCTCATGAAGGGATGTTGTATTTTGTCATAAGCTTTTTCGGTATCTAGTGAAATCATCATGTGGTTTTTATTTTTCAGCTTGCTTATATGGTGGATTACATTTACATATTATTGTATGTTGAACCATCCCTGCATTTGTGGGATGAAGCCGACTTGGACATGGTGGATGATGGTTCTGATGTGTTCTTGGATTCGATTTGCTAGTATTTTATTGAGTATTTTTGTATCAATGTTCATGAGTGAGGTCTGTAATTCTCTTTCTTAGTATTGTCTTTCTGTTGTTTGGGTAGCAGGGTAATTGTAGCCTCATAAAAAGAGTTTGGCAATGTTCCCTCTGTTTCTATTGTGTGGAATAATTTGAGGAGTATTGATATTAGTTCCTCTTTGAAAGTCTTGTAGAATTCTGAGCTGAAACCATCTGGTCCTGGGATTTTTTTGGTGGCAAGACTTTTGATGACTGTTTATATTTCTTCAGCAGTTATAGGTCTGTTTAATTTGCTTATCTGGTCTTGATTTAATTTTTTTAAGTGATAATTATCCAGAAAGTTGTCCATTTCTTTTACGTTTTCCAGTTTTGTGGAGTGCAGGTTTTCAAAATATGACCTGATGATCCTCTGTATTTCATACATGTCTGTTGTTATGTCCCCCTTTTCATTTCTGATTTTGTTAATTTGGATATTCTCTCTCTGTCTTTTGGTGACTTTGGATAAAGGTTTGTCTATTTTGTTGATTTTCTCAAAGAACCAACTCTCTGTCTCATTGATTCTTTGTATTGTTTTCTTTGTTCCTATTTTGTTGATTTCAGCTCTCACTTTGATTATTTCCTGCCATCTAGTTCTCTTAGGTGAGTTTGCTTCTTTTTGTTCTAAAGTTTTCAAATGTTCTGTTAATTCACTAGTGTGGAATTTTTCCAGTTTCTTTATGTAGGCATTTAGTGCTGTGAACTTGCCTCTTAACACTGCTTTCATTGTGTCTCATAAATTTGGGTATGTTGTGTGGTCATTTTCATTGAATTTTAGTAAGTCTTTAATTTCCCCCTTTATTTCTTCCTTGACCAATTGATGATTCAGGTGAGCATTGTTTAATTTCCATGTGTTTTTGGGTTTTCTGCAATTAGTATTGCTGTTGACTTCTAGTTTTAAAGCATGGTGATCTGATAAGGTACATTGGGTTATTCTAATTTTTTTGTATTTGTTGTGGTTTGTTTTGTTACCAAGTACGTGGTCAATTTTTGAGAAGGTTCCATGAGGTGCCGAGAAGATGGTATATTCTTTTCTGTTTGGATGGAATATTCTATAGATGTCTGTTAAGTCCAATTGAGTCATAACATCTGTTTGTTCTTTTATTTCTCTGTTCATTTTTTGTCTGATTGAACTGTCCAGTGGTGAGAGGGGAGTGTTGAAATCTCCCACTATTAGTGTGTGGGGTTTAATATATGATTTAAGCTTTAGAAGTGTTTCTTTGCCATATGAGCGCGCCCTTGTTTTTGTGGCATTGATGTTCAGTATTGAAATTTCCTCTTGCTGTATTTTTCCTGTGACTAACATGAAATGTCCTTTTTTTGTCTCTTTTGACTGATATTAGCTTGAAGTCTATTTTGTTAGCTATTAGGATAGCTACTCCAGCTTGTTTCTTAGGTCCAGTTGATTGGTATATGCTATGCAGTAGCTGTGTAGCTTTAAGGAGTCATGTAACATTGTTGTGAGAGGCTATAATATTGTCTTAGTTCCTACCTTCTCATCCCTTGGCAGCATTTTCTTGGAACAATCAGATGCTAGAAATAATAGAGTACATAGATGTCTATAGACATATATTGCTCTACAGCCCAGGCTTGCCTGGAATTCATGACCCGCAGGTTTTGTAAGAACCTCAAAGGAACCTTGAAATTTAAAATATACCTTAAAAGGAACAATCTTGAAGGGACATTGAATGGACAATTCCAACCGTTCAACACCTGAGTGTATGGGATAATGCTCTTGTACAGTGTAAAGATTTTTCGCTTATATTAGCTTAAGAAAACACTGATTGGCCAGTAGCCTTGTCTTGTTTCTGATATTAGTGGAATGGCTTTGAGTTTCTCTTCATTTAATTTGATGTTAGCTATTGACTTGCTGTATATTGCTTTTATTATATTTAGGTATGATCCTTGTATCCCTAATCTCTCCAAGACCTTTATCATAAAGAGGTGTTGAATTTTGTCAAATGTTTTTTCAGCATCTAATGAAATGATCATATGTTTTTTTTCAGTTTATTTATATGATGGATTACATTGATAGATTTTCATATGTTGAACCAGCCCTGCATCTCTGGGATGAAGCCTACTTGATCATAATGGATAATTTTTTTGATGTGGTCTTGGATTCGGTTTGCCAGTATTTTATTGAGAATTTTTGCATCAATGTTCATGAGTGAGATTGGTCTGTACATCTAATTCTTAGTTGAGTCTTTGTGTGGTTTTGGTATCAGGGTAACGGTAGCTTCATAAAAAGAGTTTGGCTATGACTCTTCTGTTTCTATTATGTGAAACACATTAAGGAGTATATATATTAGCTCTTCTTGGAAGTTCTGGTAGAATTCTGCATTAAAACCATCTGGTCCTGGGCTTTTTTTGCTTGGGAGGATTTTTATGACAGCTTCTATTTCCATGTGACTTATAGGTCTATTTAAATTGTTCACCTGGTCTTGATTTAATTTTGGTATATGGTACTTATCTAAAAAATGTCCATTTCTTTTACATTTTCCAACTTTGTGGCATACAGGCTTTTGTATTAAGACGTAATGATTCTCTGAATTTCCTCAGTGTCTGTTATGTCCCCCTTTTCATTTCTTATCTTGTTAATTTGTGTGTTCTCTCTCTGCCTTTTGATTAGTTTGGATAGGGGTTTGTCAATCTTGTTGATTTTCTCAAAGAACCAGCTCTTTGTTTCATTGATCCTTTGGATTGTTTTCTGTGTCTCTATTTTGTTGATTTCAGCCCTCAGTTTGATTATTTCCAGTCTTCTACTCCTCCTGGGTGAGTCTGTTTCTTTTTTTCTGGAGCTTTCAGCTGTGCTGTTAAGTCTCTAATGTGATATTACTCCATTTTTTTTAATATGGGCACTTAGTGCTATGAACTTTCCTCTTTGCACTGCTTTCGTATTGGCCCCTAGGTTTGGGTATGTTGTGTCTTTTTTCCATTGAATTCAAGGAAGACTTTAATTTCTTTCTTTATTTCTTCCTTGGATGAGAAGACTAACAAAAAGATAGAAGAAATGATTAAATCACTCAAAGATACCCAAGAAAACCAAGAAAAAGCAATCAAACAGGTAATAAAAACAGTTCAAGACTTGAAAACAGAAATGGAGGTAATGAAGAAAACACAAACCGAGGGATGACTGGACATGGGAAATCTGGGTAAACGAACAGAAACTACAGAGACAAGTATATACCCCCTTCTTTAAACAAACATAGTTTTCACCCCAAACCTCTATCTAATACAATTAAAAATCAACAACTCCTAAACAATGTTCCCAACCATATGGACAAACTTTTTGGGGATGTGGCATCGTCTTCTAGAATTGCTTCCCGCTGTCATGGGGGCAATATTCTCTTAATGGGATCCTGCAAAATTAAAGTGATGGTTAAGTTTCAAAATTACTGTCTAGTATAGTTCCAAACAATTTCAGAGCAGTCGATAGATAGGTTTTTTTCCCAAAGTTCTTATTTGTAGTTCTGGAAAGAATGTCATGAGAAGGGGCACCATTTCAGCAGCTGGTACCCAATGTCTGCATCACGATGTCATGTCAACTAGGTAGAGTTGTTGCTGTGGGGCCCTATCTTCCTGGAAACTTCAAAGATTACTGCAGGAAAATAATCTGTAGGAAAATCTATTGTTTATCATGAAAAACTTAAACATCATTCATATATATATGTATATATATATACATTAAATGAAGAATATGATATAGACAAAAAAGGCATGGAGAAAGTAAAAATTTTTCCTAAAGTCTTTCTTCTGTCCTATAACAGATGGCTCCTGATATGAGACAGAAACTCCGAATGTTCCTTTTAACAACACGATTGGATTTAGAGCAGTACAGAGCCATTGTCCAACTCCAAAACCAGCTAAATATATTAATATATATGTATGTATATCTGTCTCTGTGTGTGTGTGTAAATGTAAGTGTTACCCATACATGGATTAATAAACCATATTCTGTTTTCTAGATGCTCTTTAGTGGATAGTTATTTTTTCTTCTGTCAGATTTCAAATATCCAGGGTCTCTTGAATTTTTAATGATGTGCATTTTCCTGCAAAGATAAGAGCAGAACTCTGACCCAACCCTACATGGCTTTCCTTACCATTTGCATGGTTGTCACCATTGTGGATGAGCTGTCATTTCTCTGATTCAATAGGTTTCTCCTTTCAAAGAGAATCTTTATTAATTTTGATGCTATCCATAATTTTCTTCTCCTGTGGAAACAAGAGTGAAACCCCTTCCACAATGTAGTACATCTCCTGCTTTCCATTGTGAGATCAACACATCTTTGAACTATACTGATTGATTTTATTCAGAGGTTTTTTCTGTTATCCAATGCCTCTCTGCTGCTGGTGTTCCTTTCTCATTAGCATTAAGGAAATTCAAGATTAATAAAGCATTATGCCATCTATTTCTGGGGGTATTTTCTGTCACTTTCTGTTTCTTCAGCATATCCTTTATAGTACGATTTGAACTTTCTATTACTGCCTGACCTGTGGGATTATTTGGTATACCTGTAATTTGCTTTATATTATAATAAGCAAAAAAGCATTTCATTTTCTTAGATACATATGCTGGACCATTATCTGTATTTATTTGTGCAGGTATACCCATGATGGCCATAACTTCCAATAAATGTGTGATTACTGAATCAACCTTTTCTGAGCTCAAGGCAGTTGCCCATTGGAAACCTGAATACCTGTCTATGGTGTGGTCTACATATTTTAATTTACCAAATTCTATAAAGTGGAACACATCCATCTGCCAGATTTCATTCCTTTGAGTACCCTTTGGGTTACTTCCTGCAGGCAACAGTGTTTGATTATAGAAAGAACGAGTAGGACACCTCTTTATAATCTCCTTAGCTTGTTGCCATGTAATAGAAAACTCTTTCTTCAAACCTTTGCTAATGACATGATGTTTTTTATGTAACTCAGAGGCCTGTAACACACTTCCAATCAATAATTGATCAATTTCTGCATTACCCTGTGCTAAAGGAACAGGCAGACCTGTATGGGATCAGATGTGTGTTATATATATAGGACAAAGCCTTTTCCTGATTATGTCTTGTACCTAGGTAAATAAAGAAGTCAAATTCTGTATCATATGGTATAAATTCAGCAGTTTCAATATGCAAGATAACTCTTTCTGCATATTGTGGATCAGTAACTATATTGAGATGTTCTTTAAAATCCCTTAGTACCATAAGAATAGCATATAATTCTGCCTTCTGGACCGAATTATAAGGACTTTGTTCCACCTTACTTAATTCTTCTGATTTGTAATCTTCCTTCCCTGTTTTATTTGCATCAGTATAAAATGTACGGGCTCCAGCTATTGGTGAATCACGTACAGTTCGGGGAAGAATCTAAGAAGTTTTCTTCGTAAGGTTAAATCTATCACTTTTGGGATAATTGCTATTAATTTCTCCCAAAAAAATAAGCAAAAGCTGTTTGCCAGGGTTCATTGTCTTTCCATAACTTTTTTATTTCATCAGCAGTAAAAGGCACTATAATTTCTGCTGGGTCTATACCTGCTAATTGACAAAGTCTCAATGTACCTTTTATAATTAATTCAGAGACTATTTCCACATAAGTTTTTATTTTTTTTACTTGGTTTATGTGGTAAAAAGATCCATTCTAAGATAAGATCTGCCCCCTGCATTAAAATTCCTGTAGGAGAAATTCTGGATGGCAATATGACTAGAATACAATTAAGATTTGGATTCACCCTATCCACATATGCCTCCTGTAATTTCTCCTCAACAATCGCCAATTTCTTTACCGCTTCAACTGTTAATTCTCTGGGACTATTCAAGTCTTTATCACCATCTAAGGTTTTATTTAAATGAATTATTAGATCAGGTGTTATCCCAACAGCTGGTCATAGACAGGAAATGTCTCCTATTATTCTTTGAATGTCATTAAGAGTCTGCAACCAGTCTTTCCTAATTTGTGCCTTTTGTGTTCTAATTTTCTGTAAACCTATTCTGTAACCTAGGTAATTAGCAGAATCTCCTCTTTGAATCTTTTTAGGAGCAATTTGTAATCCCCATTTAGGCAAGACTTTCTTTACTTCTTCAAACATCCTTTCTAAATTTGAAATTTGAAAAATCTATCTATATTTGAATCAGAAAACAAAATGCCGTCCATGTAATGTTAGCTTATAGACTTAGGAAATTGCTTATGTATTATCTCCAATGGCTGGTTTGACAAAGTATTGGCACAAGGCGAGGCTATTGAGCATTCCCTGTGGGAGGACGGTCCACTGATATCTTCTAGTAGGCTGAGAATTATTATAAGTAGGCACTGTGAAGGCAAATTTTTCTCTATCCTTTTCTTGTAAAGGTATAGTGAAGAAACAATCCTTTAAATCAATAACTATGAGAGGCCATCCCTTTGGTAACAGAGAAGGCAGTGGAATTCCAGATTGTAGAGGGCCCATAGGTTGAATAACCTTGTTGATAGCCCTTAGATCTGTCATTATTCTCCATTTTCCAGATTTCTTTTAGCAACAATTACAGGAGAATTCCAAGGGCTGATTGATTCTTCTATATGTCAATCATTTAGTTGCTCTTGTACCAGCTGTTCTAAAGCCTGCAACTTTTCCTCAGCTAGAGGCCACTGCTTAACCCATATTGGTTTCTCAGTTAACCATTTTAAAGGTAGGGCTGTTAGTACCTCTGTAGGTTTATCGATTGCTTTGTGTTCTTGTACAGCCCAAATGGCTGGTGTCAATTGTCTATAATATCTTCTAATATTTTCCTTAGAAACATACATTTTGGGGGCTGCAAGAATATTAATCTGGGTATTCCATTGCTGCAATAGCTCATGGCCCCAAAAATTTGCTGCTATATTGGCTATATATGGCCTTAGTCTACCTATTTTCCCTTCTGGCCCTATGCATTCACCCCATCTCTTGCTTTGTTTTACCCGAGATAGGATTCCAATTCCCAGGAACTGAACATCTACCTCTTGAAGAGGCCAATTCGGATGCCAAGATTCTCGAGTAATAATATTTACATCTGCATTTGTGTATAATAAGCCTTCAATAAAATACCATTTGTACAAACTCTTAGCTTTGGTATTTTATCATTTATAGAAGTCTGTGAAAATATGTTTCCTCTGTCTTACTGGAGTTTTTGAATCATCCTTCACATGTAACCCATCATTCAGACCAGTATTGCTTTTGTACAGCAGGCATTGGTTTTTTTAATTTTCCTGGCAAGACATGTTCTCCACAGTAACTGGGAATGACTGGACCACCTTCATCATTGGGGCATGCAAGAGGCCCCCCTTGATGTTTCCCAATGATATCAAGTTGCCTTGTCTACCTTTAGTTGACCTACATTCGTTTGTTCAATGTCGACCTTTGCCACCCCTCCTACATAAACCTGAAGGCTGAGTTCTCCTATTTCTGTCATTCCCAGAGGAGACAGTATTTCTAGGAATCTGTTGTCTACAATCCCTTATCAGATGTCCCATTCTACCACAATTAAAACATTTGGTATTCTGATGTTGTCTCTTACCATTGGAAATTGCTTCTCCTACCCATGCTTCAGTACCACAGTCAAGTGTCTCGACATTCATTGTATGCAAGACCCATTCATCCAAGGGTGCTGATCTGATTTTTAATGGCCCAAAAATCTGTTTGCACGAAATGTTGACATTCTCATAAGTCAAAGATTCAATTATTATACGTCTAGCTTCTGGGTCAATTAATCCTCTTTGTACATCCCTAGTTAGTCTTTGCAAAAAGTCACTAAAAGGTTCTCTCTTATCCTGTTTAGCCATAAGATATGAGTCAACTCTCTTTCCTTGTTCCTGAATCCTGTCCCAAGCCTTTAAAGCTGTTGTGGTGCATAGGGACAACGTTTGGTCATCAAAAAGAGCTTGATTCTGAGAATCAGAGTAAAGTCCTTCACCTAGACTTTGATCTAGGGAAATCTCAATTCCTTTTGCTTTTCCTTGTTACTCTAAAATTTTCACTCCCTCTTTTAAAAAGCACCTCCAAAGCCATTGATATCCACTTTCTAGGACTGCTGAGATTAACTGAGCACAATCTTGAGGCATGGCTTTGATACTGAAAGCCCATGTTTTGACCATTTCCCTAACAAGGGACGAATGTAGTCCTTAAGCTACAATTGCTTGTTTAGTTTCTTTTAGATCAGTCATACTAATGGGCTCCCATGTATATTCCTTGACAACCTTAGGGTACTTGAAGCCAGATACTTTTTATGATGTTATTACTGGAAAGGCAGGCAGAATTCTGGAGAAGTTTTTTGTACTTATGAGGTTAAATTTTGCCTTTTTACCTTTTGTTCCTGGTCATCAAATTGGATAATTTCCTCAATCTTTTCAAATCTGTTTACCACTGCCTTTTGTAATGTCTGGATCTCCTGTCCAGTGTTCTGCTCTAATGGCCTCATTGAGGATTCCAAGGAATGAAGTCTGTCCAGTAGAGATAATGTCTCATCCTTAGACATAATCTTTATAGCATGCATATTACCTTCCTGTAGAGACATTCTATCAATCAATCTTTAATACCCCTTTGACAGAATCCAATTAATATATTCAATAGTGAAAATTCTCTCAAATAATGTTTCATTACCCATTGTCATTGATTCAGTTTTATGTGCCAAATCAGCTGTTTCCTTCTCCAGAGTGGTAAATCAATCTTTAAATAAATTATTATCAGTCTCTACCATTTCCAAAAGTATCTCAGTTGACTGAGTTTTATTAGTTAAATTGGTCGTATCTTTCTTCAGATTTCCAACCTCTTTCCTGAGAAGTGTGGTTTCAGTCTGTAAAGACCGTACCGTTTCTAAAAATGCCTCATTCTTAGCCCTATTGTCAAACCATATTTTTAAGAAAAACATATTGAGGACAAGACTAATTCCCAGAATCAGAAATAGTGATATAGAAGGGATATCATATAAGTCTTGTAAAACCTCGCACATGGTGTAGGTAAAGAGGCTATTGAAACCTTGGAAGGTTAGGTTGTCTAACATATTGCCCTTTTAAATTAGTAACTCATGATCTATATTTAAGATATTAAATCTTTCTGATGGGCTGGAGAGATGGCTCAGTGGTTAAGAGAATTGCCTGCTATTCCAAAGGTCCTGAGTTCAATTCCCATCAACCACATGGTGGCTCACAGCTCTCTGTAATGAGGTCTGGTGCCCTCTTCTGGCCTGCAGGCATACATGCAGACAGAATATTGTATACATAATAAATAAATATTAAAAAAGATATTAAATCTTTCCTGTGGTTTAATTAGATGGATTAGGTGCAATAACTGTTACCTGTCAGTAGGTTTTACTGGCCACCTACAAAACTAACCCAGCGGGCCATAGCGGTGCATGTGAATTCACATGACCAGTCTGAAATCTGATTTTAGAGTGAAATGGTGAAGATAAATCATGGACTGTGTGCTCTGCGGATGTCTTTAGAGCAGTGGAATAGACAACTGCAATCAAATCATTAGAAAGCTGCAGAACAGATGGCTCAGACCAGGGAAGCCCACATCTCACCCAGATTTCTGTGGTATGCCCTGGCAGGAGGCAAACATTAGGGTGCATAGGGACTTGAAGCCAATGCAATGCATATAAAGAGAAAATATAAAGAATTGTGGCTGATCCGTAGCAAGAAAATCTGCTGCACAAGATTCTATATTGAACTGCTGGCTCCACACACAGGCTGCAGCCTGCTGAGGGAGGACTTGTGCCAAGCTGGGCACATACTGAGCTGGCAGTGGGCAACTGACCCAGGGGGGTTGTAAAACCAAATGTTGGGGACCAGATGAAAGTGTAAGTCACAAAACAATCCCACGCTCATTTGGAATTATTTGTAAAAGGGTTATTTATTTACAGGGAAAAACTTACAGATCACTGTCCTAGACAACAGCCCTCGATGCAACCAGGAACAGAGTCTAGCAGATGGAAGAGGGAACCGTAAGCAAGAGAGTGAGTGCACGGCTACCACTGCTTTTTAAAGCAAAAGAGACCATACCCAAGTGGGCTGGTATCTTAAAGGCTATTGGCTGAAGGAGCAGAATGTGCTCCCACAGCAGTTCAGAGTGTGGGCATAAACTAAATACTTACATATTCAACCTGCTTAAGTGCATTTATTAATTTACTTATTCAAAACCAATATATATGCAAATTGATATACTGTTATGTTCTTAATATTTTTTGATCAGGGAAGGAAACATGTTTAAAACAATTTAGTAAAATTTGAACAAGAAACAAGAGGCACACATACTAGAAATGATGCATGGCAAAATTTTACCAGTTTTTTGAAAATTACAAGATTGCCTTCTTATATGATGTGTTATATAATAAACAAAATCAAGAAAATTTTTAGCAAGATAGATGTATTTTTAAAAAATAACACCTTTCTTATATATTATCAATAACCAGCTAGCATGATGCAATGCTATAGAAAGTTTCAGGCAAGAGAATGGTGCGACCAGCTTCATGAAGATCACTTTGGGTGCTGTATAGACAGTGGGACTAGAAGGCTCATTAAAGAAAGTAAGAGGACCAGTTTTAAGAGTGACAAAAGTTGCTGGACATGGTAGCACAGGCCTTTAATCTCAGCACTCCAAAGGAAGTAGAGGTACGTGGATCTCTGTGAGTTCCAGGTCAGCTTGGTCTACATAGTGAGTTCCAGCACAGCCAGGGTTACACAGTGACACACTGTCTCAAAAATGTTGCAAAAATAGCAGTAACACATGTGAAGGATAATGATGGCTCTTTGGAGATACAGTGCAGAAGGATTCTAGATGAAATTTGGAGGCAGAGCCAAACGGATGTACCCTTTGGTTGACTGTTGGGAGTTGAGAAAAAAGAAGTAGCTAGGGATATCATAGGTATATTATTTTTCTTGAGTTACCTAACAAAGGGCCACCAACTGAGTACCTGTATTTACTAGTTTGGGTCATTCTAATAAAATACCCATAGATGGAGTGACTTAAACAATAGTAATGTGCTTTCTCGAAGTGCTGAAAGCTAGAATGCCATGGTCACAGTGTCTACAAATGTCATTCCTGTTTATGGTGTGTAGCCAGCATCACATTTCTATATTAATATGACTTTCTTCTGTGCACACCCTACTTACTGCATTAGGGCCCCTTTCTTCTGACATCACTTAATTTAATTACCTCCCCAAAGGCCCTGTTCCGAATATAGTAGCATTGGAAATTACAGTTTTGACAGAAAAATGGGTGGTTCACAGTTCAACCAGTGATCATGGCTTTGTGCAAGAGCAATATGCTGTGTTGCAGTTCTAGAGGCTAGTCTTAGGTCATGGTTGCCACCCCATTGATTGTTCTGAGAATGCAAGAGATGCTCCACTCTATGCTTCTTCCCACAATTCATAAGTCTTCTTGTTTGCCTCTTTTAACATAGTTTTATTGATTATTTGAGAATTTCGCCGGGCAGTGGTGGCATACGCCTTTAATCCCAGCACTCAGGAGGCAGAGGCAGGCGGATCTTTGTGAGTTCAAGACCAGCCTGGTCTACAGAGCTAGTTCCAGGACAGGCTCCAAAGCCACAGAGAAACCCTGTCTCGAAAAACCAAAAAAAAAAAAAGAATTTCATATCATGCACCCCAATTCCACTCCTTTCCCAGTACCTCCATATCCATACCTTACCCCCATAGTGTCCCTCACAAAAAATATGTTTTAAAAATTAATTAAAAACAAAAAACCCACTTCGCTCCTCCATATTTCCCACCTCTCCAATACATAATTCATAAGTCTTGATTTATGTGTTATTCTGAATACTGTGAGAAAAATCTCATAATTTCCTGTGCAAAATGAAAATGATCCCCTTGTCCATCATATTTTCATTGACCATTATGCCTGACAAAGCAATAGGAATGGTGACAGAAAGAGGCACTGGGACATAGAAATGGAAGGACAGATCAATGTTGGTACTGTGTAGCAACATTTCAGGAACATAGGATAACATATCACACTCACACGCACACACGCAAATGCATACACACCTTTGCTTTATAAGATTTATATCATTTATTTATGTATAAGTCTCTCTCTCTGTGTGTGTGTGTGTGTGTGTGTGTGCATATGCATACAGATGCAAGTATAGACTGGAGAAGAGTATCAGATTCCCGGGGGCTGTAGTTACAGGCAGCTGTGAACCATTCAACATGGGTGATAGGAACTGAACTTGCTCCGTTTTCTGTTGTTAACAAAACACCACCAAGTGCATAAGTTACAAAGCAAACATGTTTGCTGCAAAGGGAGGAAATTAATGCTGTCCTTGCTGTCAGAGTCTCAAGGCAGTGAAGGGATGAATTGGTAAGAGGTGGGGAGTGGTCACATTTGACCATGTTCATACTGTGTCTTCCATATAAAATCATAATATTCATGAACAGTTTGAACCCTGATGAGTTTATATAATTCTAATCACCTCACAAAGTCCATTCACCTAAACACCATATTGACTCTATAGCAACTACTGTCCATGATTTCATGAATATGCCTTAGGTCTTCAGACATTACACAGTGAATAGAGGAATGCTGTAGAGATACGGTGGCCTGATGTGAGATTCACCTCTGTATGCTGTGAATATGTTTTATTATTTATTATCATTGGTTAATGAATAGAGCTGTTTTGGCCAATACCTTAGCAGAGCAAAGCCAGGCGGGAAATCCAAACAGAGACACAGAGAGAGAGTATGCAGAGTCAAGGAGACACCTTGTAGCTGCCAGAGGAGAAAGACGCCAGAACAGAACTTTGCCTGGTAAGTCACAGCCTCGTGGCAGTACACAGATTAATACAAATGGATTAATTCAAGATGTAAGAGCTAGCAAGAAATACACCTAAGTTTTTGGTCAAACAGTGTTGTAATTAATACAGTTTCTTTGTGATTATTTGCGTCTGGACAGCCAGGAAATGAAAAAACGATCTCCTTCTACACTGGCCTGATTGTAAAATGCCAAATTCCCACACACTGTATTTTATACAGGAATATTGTGAAGATGCTATCAACCCCACTACACCATGTTTCTAGCCAAGGTAACTAGAAAGATGGAGGCTGTATCCACTGAAAGATGCAGGATAATAGCAGGTGTTGAAGTTTGCTTCCATGCGAATTAGAAGTGAGAGGCTACCCAGGTATTTATAGTTTAGGGTAAAATGTAAGTAGTTACACGTATTAGCCTTTATTAAAAAAAGGGGCACGTGTGTGGCACGTGTGCGTGCATGTGTATGTGTGTGTATGAGCTCACCTAGGATGTGAAAGGATATAGATAAATCTAAGTTCCCCGACCTACGCCCTTCAATATTGAGCGGAAGAGTCAGCAAGTGAGACACAAGTGAGGGGAAGCAGAGTGATGCTCTTCCCTGAGGACTGCTCCTCTCCCTGAATAACCTAGAGAAGGAAATGTTGGCAGATGAATCAGCGTTGCCAATAGCCACAGAACATGGGAGTGAGAGGGAGACTTGTCAACCTGCTAATTTTCAATCCCTTTGACAAGAGCTGGTTCCATGGAGTGGTGGGCTCCAAGGCTGCACATTCGTGTTAAGGAGTATTCTGGGATGGGAGAGATAAGGGAATAAAGACAAGGACTTAGAAATGGAGCAGAAAACTGTGGTGCTTGCTAGAGGGGAACACACAGAAGTCAAGGAATAATGTGCTTTAAGGTGAGGGATATTAACACCATGTTTGCATGGTGATGGGACTGGCAAAGTAGAAAGGATTTCATGATGCTGCAGAGAGAGCTATGATGCAATCCAGAACATAGAGAACAGTATCACTTTAGGAAGGAAACTTCTGTTTTAGCATGAGGAAAAGTTGGGTACAGAGGGAGGTAAAGAAGACCCACTGAAAAGATTCTGAAGCAATTTCTGCTCCATTCTTCTGATTTTTAATTGAATATGAAGAAGGGAAGGCCTGGGAACCTTAGGCAGAAAGCAAACTGGCAGTCTAGGCATGGGGCTGAAATGATACAAAATATGAACATCCTGAGTAGGGGAGAGTGCCTACGCGAGACTGCTGGAGGTTGTGAGCCTATAGGGTAAGCAATTTGTTCATGAAATTTTTGATTCTTTTTCATCGCATGGAGACTCTGAGAGAAGAGGGATGGGTTAATCCAACGTTACCTACTTTCTTTCTGATCAACTGGAGCACAAGCAAGGAGAGCAAATGAGTGACTGTGGTAAGAGAACAGAAAGAATGTCTGAAATAGCTGAGAACAGAACTTAGGGTAAATGTTACTGAAGAGGTCACGAGAGAGGGCACTGGAGAGTTGCAATACAGCAACTGTACACTAGGGGGCAAAAGATGACAAGGAATGCGTCTGGCCACACCCCCATCTGGCTTGGGCCTCTTGTGTCCAGAGCATCTCTGGCCCTGCTGCCTGTTTTAAGCATCCTTAGAACTTCAAGGTGCATGGAGGTGCCTACTAAGCTGGAGCCATTGCTGACACCACACAATGGATGATGTATGGTGTGGTGTGGTGTGGTGGGGTAGGGTGTGGTAGGCAAGAACAAAAGAAACTATGAGTTTCAAGAAATAAGAACCCTCCTCATTTATAGCTATCTTTGGCTCCTGGTCCACATATGGGTTTGGGGCAGGACTCTGACACTAAAGCAATGACAGAAAACAGACACTGCATTTTTTTTTGAGCAACACAAGCTATGGGAAGCTGGAGTGAAGAAGAAACCTAATTTATATGCTGGCCTTAAAAGAAAATCAGACCTTTTCCTGGAGACTGGGACCATGATATGTAGCATCATGATCTGGCCCAGACCCCAGGCACTCCTGTAACCAAATGGGCGGAGTCTTCCAAAAGTGTTTTTGCCAAAGGGAGGAGCCATTAGTTAGCAAGTCTTCCCTAATGTCTCATTGCCAGGCGTAAGATGAACATGGGTAAATGAGACAATGTGAACTCTGCTCCTCATTCTTGCCTTCATCTCCTCATTCGTTTACTCTTGACCTGTCCCTTAATGCATGTCAGGACAGGAGACAAACCGGCATGTTCTTGATCAGTGGTTCTCAGCCTTCCTAATGCTGCAACCCTTTACTACAGTTCCTCATGTTGTGCTGACCACAACCATAGAATTAATTTGCTGCTACTTCATAATTGTAATTTTGCTACTGCTATGAATCACAATGCAAATATCTGTTTTTAGGAGGAAAGGGAAGAGTATCGTCTTGGTGGCTGAGGGGCTGGAGAGGGCTGTTCCTGTGAGAAGAAAGTACAGTAATTAGAAGAGGGAGCCAAGAAAGAAGACCCAACTGGACCAAGAAAATAGAGCAGAAGTGCAACCACTTAGGAGGGGCTGGCCTTCCGACATGCTCATTCTTGCATAGGCTCAGTGCCTGTTCTGTGTCTTCATAAGTGCTCAGGAGGAGGCCACAGGCTGACTTAGAGATGACTAATTTGTTCCTTGTTTCCAGGATTCTGGAGAGCTTTGGAATACAGTCGAAGCCCCTGCTGTCAAGCAAATGCGTTGTCCTCACTCCTGGAAAACCCATGAGTCAACAAAGGGATCCATCGGGGGTCCAGGTGAAAAGCCAAAGTACTTTCTTGGTTCTCCACTATTCCTGAATGGACCTTGGTGGACACTGGTCGTTGGCAGGTGAGGAATGTGGGACAGAAGAGCATCACTAAGCCAGGAAACCGTGTCACCTGTCTTGGGGAAGTTACTGTGCACAAGTACCCCACACAAACTTCCATTGCAGAGCACGTGCCCAAAGACTCAGCTTCACATCATCCCATTATCAGTTCTCAGTCTAAAACCTGGAGCCTATTTGCGTGCTGAAGCCATGCCTCACTTCCACTTCTATTTCCAGCTCCTCTCCCACCTACCTGCCCTGCAGGCTAGAACTTGGATTCCACAAACACTTGAATTTGCTATTCTAAATACTGCAATTTGTCTGTCCCGTCTGCTGACCTTTGCCTCTCTGCATTTGACATGTTTTGATTCTGTAGGATTGTGGATTTTGTTTTATCAAGAAGGTGACTATGTTGTTAATTACCCATTGACTTCTGGGGTCATGGCCTCCATCTGGGCAGGAAATATTCATGGCTCCTGTAGTTTCAGGCATCAATCTCTCGCCCATTCACCACCCCCATCTCTGCAGTGTCTATGCCATGGAAGAATTTCCAGAAACTAATTGGAGACACCAAATTGTTGGTGGTGTTTTGAGTTGCATCATCTACCAATTACCTCCCTGGTTTCTTCAGACTGTAGCTATCGAAGGGGCCAGAACTCTGATGGAGGAGGAAGCCTGAGGAAGGGCTGACCATTTACTGGCTAAGTACACTTGAGCCGGATGGACTCCACTTTCTTGCCAGATCCTCTCAGCTTCTGTGCAGTGGTTCCAACTAGTCTTGATTTCCCCCTTCCTCTTGTCTCAAGCAACTGATTTTCTTTGTGAAACATTTTCCTGGTGTTGACTATACATAGAATTCACAAAGACGTTCATCTTTAACACTGTGGAAAGCCAGTCAAGTTCCGCAAGGCCCTGAGTTATGAGAGTGAAGGGCACACCTAGATCTCATCCCACAACTACCCATTGTGAAGCAGTTTGGTAGAGGCCACGAAGCACATACAGCAGGCACTCAACAGTTAAGGATGCTCTGCCCACCTGAGTTCTGCATTTTGGACAAGGCTTGGAGATACAGAGACAGGAGGGAAGAACCTCGTGGTGTTTAGAATACTGGCAGTGCATGAGGGCAAAAAGGTGCAGAATTTTTGTATTGACCCCAATGGTTTATCGAAGCTGAGGGCAGAGTGTATGATGGGAAGAAAGAAACAACTAAAGAGGAAAGGAAAGCATAAGACCCATAGGAAGAACTTGGATTGCGCTGGAGAATAGAAGACCATGCAGCAGTGCCTTGCTTACCCAGTAATGCTGAAAAGCCAAATCGTTTAACATCGCCTGTGCCATATTTAATCCAACACTAGCGGTGAACCTGAGTTATTTTTTAATTTGATGTTTGAAAATGAAGAATATGTATTTTGATCCAGCTGTCCCAATTCCTCCTCTCTAACTTCTCACATTATCCTCCCCACCAGCACTCCCCACCCATTTCATGTACTCATTTTAAAGCCGGAGTCTCTTTAGCACAGCCAGTATGTGCATGGGTGTAGGGCCATTCACTGGAACATGAACAGCCTATGAGAGGCAAGATCTGACCACACCGATGAATTAGTTACCCGGAAGTCGAGTGCCAAAGAGCCTGAGGTGAGGGTTATCAGTAGCTTGTACGAATGCTCAGCACAGGCATCCATCCAATAGTGTGAGAATTGCAGCAGGTAGACGAACCAAGCAGGTTCCCTTGGAGTGCACCAAGGGCTCGGAGGCAGGTCTTCAGATAGCATGAGAGCGCAGCAAGTGGGAGAGTGATGGCTGGTGGACATGTGCACAGCTCAGGCAAGGTGAACAGTGCTCAGATGCTAGACTCTTCCTTTTCATTGTCAAGATACGCTTCAAAAAATTGCTCAGTACGTAGCCCTGGCTATCAGCCGGAGCTGTGTTGTGTGGTGTGGAGAGTTGAGGAAGGCTATGGATTGAGCTTGGTAGTTTTAATAACAGTCTTCCTTCTTTATTGTTACAAGCTGCAACATTATGCAGTAATTGCTCAGTCATCTTTTCATGAGTGACATCAGAACCAAGGGATGTGGTAGAGGCTAAAGCAAAGGCCAGGTTTTTGGCATTACTGCTTTATGAATACAGTGGCTGTGCTTTGCTATAGACTTTTCCAGTAGCTGACTCCTCTCTCTTACACATTGGGAATTCATTCCCTAGTTCAGACGAGGCCTCTGCTCCTCTCCCTAGGTGAATGCAGACGTCTGCCTTCCTGCAACTCTCTTTATCAGCAGGGATTTGCTCAGTGCTTAGGGTCCAGGCACAGAACATCCCATCAAAGATATTCACACATCTCCAAGGACGTAGAATTACTACCTGCCCAAGCTGCTGTTCTGGTTTTACCCTACGACCAGAACAGCCAATAACAGCATAGCCCAGAACTGAAAATTTAGAGGCCTAGGTCCCTTCTTTGTTTCTACTGCCTAAAGCAAAGTTCCAGACCAAGGGCAATAAAAAAAACCCTGAAGCATCTGGTGTCTGCCTATGTGATCAAGAGTCCTGAATTTCTCCCTGACTGTTTACATAGGTTGCCTGGTTACCTGGTATCCTCAATGCACACTGGGAGAAAAGAAGAGGTGTGCTGATTTAAACAATCCGTGCCCTATTTATAATTTTACTTAAACTAAATCTTTCTAATCACCTAAAAATGTAGAGTAGCACACTAACCTTCCCCTCTAGAACTCCCTAATGATTTAGTCCCTTCTTTTTTTTTTAATGACAAACTGATTGGCCCATTAGCTCAGGCTTCTTATTAGCTCTTGTAGCTTATATTAACCCATTATCCTTATCTATGTTAGCCACATGGCTCAGTACCTTTCTCAGCAGGGCAGGTCACATCCTGCTTCTTCGATGGTCCAGACAGGTCTGCCAAGACAGCTTCCTGCTTCCCAGAATTCTCCTGGTCTAATAGCCCCGCTTCTACTTCCTGTCTGGTTGACCCACCTATATATCCTGGCTAATGGGCAATCAGCGTTTATTTAAATCATGATTGACAGAATGCAGGATTTAGTCTCTTCTTAACTAACTTTTTCCATCAAGGAGTTCACAGACGAGTACTACCCACTCCCACGGACCCACAGATCTCTCTCTCTCTCTCTCTCTCTCTCTCTCTCTCTGTGTGTGTG
This sequence comes from Ondatra zibethicus, assembly GCA_004026605.1. Taxonomy (NCBI): domain Eukaryota; kingdom Metazoa; phylum Chordata; class Mammalia; order Rodentia; family Cricetidae; genus Ondatra; species Ondatra zibethicus. The sequence goes on from PVIU01014305.1 coordinate 42,175, forward strand.
TGTGTGTGTGTGTGTGTGTGTGTTTGAAAACCCTTATATGATTTCTTATGGGTCAAAAGAATTCTGTTTCTGGAACCTGCCAGGGCTTGGGAATTGTTGGTTTTAAGAATATATATGACTGGGAATGTTTGTAACGGGTAGGGCAAGTAAGAACAAGGAGAACTAAGAACAATGAAGAACAAGGAGAACAAGTAATGAGTGGAACAGTGAGAAATGATGGATGGAAGAGAGAAGAATAAAGAATTATGGACAGAAGATTCCTGTTGTGAGTTGATTTCTTACCCCTCAGACCTTTACCCTCAGATTTTAGTCCCCCTTTATCTATTTGTGGTGTCCATAACTGAACCCTGTTACTTTATTATGAAATGCATTTGGAAATAGGACTGTTTATAAATGTTGGATGCTGATACCACAGAAAACTCCGGAATATGCAGTTATAAGCCTGTGAATGGAACATTGCATTATATACAGGCCATGCCTTGTCCTGTCTCCATGGGAGTGAGCAGGTGTGGGTACAGTGACTACCTAGAAGGGCTGGTGTGCTTCATCCTTTCACCTCCACAAGTCACACACAAATGCAATTCCTAAGTTTTTCCAGATAGGTGACTTGAACTTGGTCTCATGCTAAGAAGATAAATTCAAACTGACTCCCCCGCCCCAGGTCTCACAGGGTTATAGTAAGGTGCTTCATCTTGGGGCCACCTTATTGGTATTGTTGCTAGGAGCAGAAAAGCACATGAGAGGGTATTGCAGGTGCCTGCTTTCAATATTGGGGCTACTGACTACTGTGTTGGTGGCAGTGTAGTAAGGCTAGGGCCTGGGGCTTCCTTTTCAGTCTCTCCACTCTAAAGGGTTTTGTAGCCATTCCTGTGGTGTGTGTGAGGCGAAGGCTCCTGAATCACCATGTCAGACCAGCTCCAGCTGTTGAATCCTGAGCTCCCAAGCTTCAGAGAACTTCTCCGTGCTTCTACTTCTGCTCAACTGGTATGGGCTTAGCGTCTGGAGTGAGGGAAACAGTCAAACCAGGAAACTCTGACATGTCAGCAGTACCCAGCTAACTAACAATATAAGGGCAACTGTGCTCAGCCATTCCAGACCTCCTCAAGGAGGCTGACATCAAGAACAGCCACACCCTAAACAGTGATGTCAAGCAATCAACCTCACAGGTGGTCTCCAGGCTCTTGGGCCTCCCATGTCTCTCCCTAAAACTTGCTCAATCTTAGATCTTCACTCAGCAGTCCTACGCTCTATGGAGAAAGTATTCTGTTTGCCAATGTTTTATTCTCCAGCTGAAGACCAAAGAACTACAATGCCTTTGCAAGTGCTAAGCTTTATCTATGATTTTGAGAACTGGGAATGCTGTCTAGAAAGTCGCTGAGTAAACTCCGAAGTCACACTGGCACCAGGGCGGTTGAGTATCTATCAAAAGCCCATCCTCCTGCTGTCCTCAGGACCAGAATCACCTCTGGAGGACACCATCTCCAAGTCCATCACATTGGAGGGTGTGGCTTCTGATGAATTTAGAGAGCATACAAGCATTCTTTTTATAACACACTGGTATAAATCATGTCGCCTAAGGAATGTCATAGAACTCTTGGTTGTCCTTTGCTTTCTTAGAATAACAGTTCATTGCCTTCCAAAAGATATGTGATGATTTCTGACAGAACTACCCATGCCCCAACCCCTCCCACTTCCACTACTGTGAAGCCAGTGGGGGATACATTCTCCTTGGTGCTAGAACAATCAGTAAAATCACCTTTTAGGCTGCAGGGCTGGGGAGGCGAGCCCTGGCGCACACTGGCTAGCCAGTCTAGTCTAATTGTAGGCTCCAGCTTCAATGGGAGAGCCTGTCTTAAAAAGTAATATGGAGACAACACACACACACACAACGGCAGACCAAACAAAAAAAAGGCTGTGGACAGGAGAGAGGAACCTATTTTCATAGCCACACAGGAGGGTAGCAGCCACTGACCCCTGTAAGTTTGGCAAATGGCTGATATGCTAGGAACAGGTGCTGTATGGGATATTTAGGTCTAGGACTTCAGGCAATAGGCATGGGTTCACCAAGCCAGTAACATTCATAGGATCTCAAAATCAACCACACAGACACAAGACTTAGAGTAAAGCACAGTGTTTATAAAGCAAAGATGTACCTTATTTTGTGCAGATATTAATTTCTCACAATTGGATAGCCATTTAACATACCCAATGTAACAGGGTTGTAGGGCTACAGAAGGGAGGTGGAAATAAATCAAGATTAAGGCCCCAGAATCCGGGGTAAGGGCATGATGGAATAGCTTTTTCAATATCACAAACTGCGGTGGTGGTTTTTTTTATTATTTTGGAAAGAAAAGTCCCCTGAAATTTTGCTCATTGAAGTCCGCTTGCCACATGAAATAGTGTGGAGCAAGCAGGGACCAGTGAATACTTGTTATCACACCTGAATTCAGATGTGCCAGTTCACTTCTGCAGCATCATTCCTAGCACAGGGATTGTGCTTTAAAATAACTACAAACTCAATGTGTGAGTAGAGAAACATAATCAACCCACCCTCCCCCCTAAAGGGACTCTGCCCACTTTGTGTGTCCCTTTCCCATACAGACCATGGTGGTCTGTTTTCTGCCTCATCTTTCCTTCATGGATGAGGATCGATGTCCTCTTCAGGGTGAAAATAATGGTGATTTTCTTGGCCAGTGGGCACAAAGTGTGGCCCGCTCTCTCTTTGGTAGCCAGAATTGCAAAGCTGAAAAAAATTGGGGAGGGTGGTAAAGTTAAATATTTTGCTAGTGTTCTTTGACCCATTTTGTGGTGATAGGGGTATCCCTTTATTTAAAGCTAGTGAGCAGCTGACAAATGTGCATTTGTCACTTACAGGGTGCTAGCAGGAGACAGAGACCTGAGAAAGACATGAGGTCTGTCCCATCCTTTCTTCCAGCTGCCTTCTTGGCTTAACGGCAGTCCTGAGACCCCAAAATTTCCTTTTAACCTCCAGCATGTATATCTGGCCCTCCACTTTTCTGCAACCAGGCCGAGGCAAAGTCCACCATTAGCCTTAGATTTGCATTTTCCACATTCACACAGTGGAAGAAGAGGTGTTGGCTCCCACTAGGAAGTGGAGGAGGACAAGCACAAAGGCACTGTCACAAATTTGTTAGCTGTAGGACTCTTTTTTGAGTCTATTTTGAAGTGATACAGGATGCAGTGAGTGGAACCAAATGGGATGAAGGAGAAAAATGGAATAGGTATTGGGCTTCAATCTGGGCAGACAGCTGAAGAGCAGGGTATTCAGGGCAGGAGTGACCAGAAATCAGAGAGCTGAGTCAGAGTAGAATGACCTCACAGTGAAACCCTTGATGCTCCCACTCTCTCTCTCTTCCACTGAGAGAGTTGTCTGAAACCCTAACTTCGCTGGCCTTAACTATCAGATCAACTCTGACTATCAGGGTTCCATTCAAGGGAGTCATTGTCTTGGTAATAGGCGAGAAAAGGTGTACTATCAGAGTTTACTTTGCTAATAGGCCCATCAGAACATTTGCTCATTTTGATCTCTATATAGGCAGTCCCTTATAAGGGCCCAATTTCTGGTGACACTGTTGGTTCAGTTGGTCAAAGCATGTAATTGAAAATATCACATATTTCGCTGTTTAGAATTTCTAAACACAGAATGTCTACTCATTCTTTTGGTTAATAGTTTTGTTTATAGTAGATTGTATTCTAGGATGAAAATACTTTTGTATGTGTTGCTAGTTTGTCAGATTGAATGTGTCTGCTCCTCATAGGGCTACCTGAGACTTTACATGACAAGATAAATTTTCTGTGTATGGACCAGCTTTTATATTGCAAGCCCAGCCCCTACAGATGGTCCCCAAGTGTGTCTGCTGTGCCTAACACAAGACACCTCATAGATGAATGCTAAACACATTCAACATAGGGAACTTTAAGAATTTTCCCAATATAAATGAAATGTGCCCATGGTAGAATCTTGACTGTTTTACAGGAGTATAAGATCTATAAGTCCACAAAGGAATCTGGACTCAGCAATGAGTTTGACAATAAAAATGAGGTATGGCTTATTTTGGTTAGGTAATCTATGCTAGGAAGTCTAAAAGCTAGGTTGTATTTAAGAACCATACATGCAGATCAGTTATACAAGGATCCCAGTAGACAATGATTTTACTCAGCAGTGAGTTTTACCTTCATGTATATAACTTCCTTGAAATTGGTAATGCTTTCTAGTCTGCATTTCAAGCACAGAGCAGATGCCTAGGGTGTTCCCCTTATGAAGAAGAGGCCCAGAATCCCTCCTGATCCAAAAGGAAAAAGCTATAGGATATCTCCAGCATGTTCATTCTCTTGGCTGTGAAGCCAAGGGTTGTTGTCCTTTACTAAATTATGATGTTCTACAGTGTGGCCCATGGCATTATTCCATAGCTGCATGAAATTTTCTGAGGTCCCCAGGCCATGGATGTTTGAGTCAAGGCTTTCAAATGATTGGGGATCACTTACATGTGACCTGGGTGATGGGTAATGTGACCTTGCAGATGGATGATGTGTTCCTGTCAATGGCTGATTTGTCGCTGCCAGAGTTTGATGTGTTGCGGCTCCTGGTTGATGTGGCACTGGTGTTGGTTGATATGACCTTGTCGATGGGCCATGGAGCACTGGAGAGCTATGATTGACATGATCATCCCAAAGTCTATAAGAGAAGAAATTTGGAGCGGTGACATAGATCAAAGAATGATGGCTCATGGGAAATTCTCCTGGTCTTCAGTAGGGGTTTGGTGCACATTTGTTTTCAGTATAAGAACTTGCCAAAATATGGCTAAGAATGACCTTGAACTCCTGTCCCACTGTCTGCAGAGCTGGGACGACAGCATTGTGCCATCACACTTAGTTTCTGCTATTCATTCCCCATCTCTTTCTGGAGGCTTTGTAGGCTTGCTGGTTTGAAACCTGCAATGTATGTGGAAATCCACATAGCTTTTTGAGACTCTGCTTCAGTAAGACAACATTCATTTAAAAGTACTTATTGGACCTTAATTACATGCTAGGAAGAACCAATTCTTCCTTGTATTTGAAGTGAGAGACATTATTATTGGGCTAGAATGTGTGCATGCCTTCATGCTACATGATCCATGGTCAGCCTTGCTGTTGCCTGTTCACAGTATGTAACAAACATCTTACGTCTACTTCCATGGTTTTCATGGTCAATGTCTTCATTCCAGAGAAGTTGAAGAAAGGACATGAAATTCTGGTGTAGGAGGTCCTTCTGCATTTGTGTTGCTTTCATTGGTTGAATAAAGAAACTGCCTTGGCTTTTTGATAGGGTGGAACTTAGATAGGTGGGGAAAAGAGAACAGAATGCTGGGAAGAAGACAGGGAGAGAGCCGCTATGGAGCTGCCAGGTCAGACATGCTGAATCTTTCCCAGTAAGCCACGACCTCATAGTGACATACAGATTATTAGAAATGGGTTGAATCAAGATGTGAGAGTTAGCCAATAAGAGGCTAGAACTAATGGGCCAGGCAGTAATTTAACTAATACAATTTCTGTGTGATTATTTCAGGTATAAGGAGCCGGGCAGCCGGGACGAAAAGCAGGCCCACTCCCTCTTACTACAAAATTCAGAAGTTACTCAGCTGTAGTCACAAAAGACTTCTCTACAAACACCCTGTGTTGAGAGTCTGAACTTGAGCAATGAAGTCAAATGATTTCAAGGTTTATATGTGAAATCACTTGCTTTTAGGCTCTCTTATCTAGTCCTTCTGTGTGGAAGACCCTCCATTTCATTAACAGATACTGAGATAGGCACTATATAGGCAGGAACAGGGGAAAGAGCAGTGGGCTCTACCCTTTTCCAAAGTCCACCTGTCTCTTACCTATGGGTCTCATTTCGTGGATGCCCAGAGTTTCCATTTCCAAATAAATTAAAGGGAAGTGGTCCCCGGTCATTAACATCAGTCACCACCTGCACAAAACCAACAGAGTTACTGTAAAACGGTACAGGTATGCCATACATCCATCCCTTGGTGACATCTTAGGCTTTGGCTGCTCCTGTACCTGCTCTTGTGGCCGATAACTCTGATTTTCTTGTCCTTGCCCCATTTGTTCCTGTGCTCCTGGTTGTTCATATGGCAAGTCACGAAGCAACTCAATATGCTGGGCCAATTCATATACACATTGTTCTCGTGCCATTTCCTGAAGGTATTGATGCATCAAAAATAAACATAAAAATACTTTGATGACTAAAAAGCACCCCCAGAAATGAACAACATTCAAATGAATCCCAAAATAATGGAAGTCTGGTCCCTGTGCACACTGGGCTATAGAGACTACTGTGAGGTTTGGCAGCACACTAGTCACAGACATGCCACTGGATTATAGACATTGGAGAACCCAGAACACCTGCACAAGCATATGTATGTCATTGAGCCTGTATCTAGGTCTACTTCGTATAGATATTTTTAATTCTCTGAGAGCAACTCAACTGCAGCCTATGGGGTAGTCTGAGCCAAGTAAATCAAGCCAATCAAACTTCTTATGCAAATGAAATCACCTTTCAGTTATAAAAGTAAAAGGTACTTGACATACCTTTTCAACTTCTCTGTAAGAAGGAGGGTCCTCATTGAAGGTTAGGCATGTACTCAAATCATAGACCTGTGTCATCATTCGTGGGCCACCGAGCTGGGAAAACCTTTCTCCCAAAAGTGGACGCTGGAAGTTAAGTGCTCTTCTTGGCTGTATTTGTAAGGACACAAAATTACAAATGTCTTGCTCCTTGTTCGTGTCTTTCCTTAGTGCACAAAACACAGTGAAGATGGAGAAGATTGTTCACCCAAGCCCATAGGAAACCCCAAGTTTGTAGAAGCCACACTGGCCCCTGCTAAGACTGACTGGGCTCTCCTCAGCTCCTGTACACAGCCTGATTGCAAAACCGTTACTGATTATTTTAGGAATTTAAGATCATATCTACATTGAGAGATTAATTGTGCATTAATAAAAAGAAGACAAAGAAAAACCCAAAACATTTTAGCATAAGGACATCTTCTTAAAGGACAAATGGATTCACATAGATTTCCTAAACAGTTCAAAGAAATTTCATGGTATTCCAGAAATCCATGCAAAGCAAGAAGGCAGAAACATCAAGGCTCAGGAACTTGCCATTGTCACACTCCTGGAGCTAAACTGAAACACCTGTCTCTTGGGTTTTCATTCTATGAGGATTTTTTTGAGCATAACATATGGAATATCTGGTTTGGGGTCACACACAATTCCACATAACTGATATAAAACTCATTTCATATAAAGTTCATTCTATATATTTAAGAATCATGTCTAATATAAAAAATGATTATCCAAATCCATGGTTTTGTCCACAGTCTCAAGGACAGAAGAGATACAGAGTAGAAGAGGAGAAACCTAGCTTTGGTGGTGCATGCTGAGGGAAAGGATGGGATTGAGTTGTCAAGACATCTGTCTTCCTGTGAGATGGTTAACATCACATCACAAGTGATGGAAAGCAGGGCCCTAGGAAATGCTGCATCTTCAAAGCAGCTCAACTTCCCACTTACTTCAAATTTTCTAGGAAATAGAAAACATCCTTGTGTATTTTACAGGGTGAAAGCAACAGGGATGTGGTGTACCTTAGAGAACATCCCACCTCCCTGTTCCAAGAGGTTCTCATCTATATCTGAAAAGCCAGTACAGCACGAACCGTAATATGTTTTTGAAAATACAGATCATGTTTTCTGTAAAGTAAACCTGAGCAATCAGAGTCAATTTAAGCTCAAAGATGTTAGAGGCCCAAACAAAAAGAAAAATGAATTTTTACCTCAGCTACTGCATAAGAGAGCAAATCTGTGCATGCCATGGGTTCCACCACTGCCACTGGGTGCACGGGATGTGCTACTGGGCTTGGACTCTTTGCAGATGTCTCAACTGTCTTTTGATGTCCTTGTTCTTGGTCCACGACAAGTTCTTGGATCTTAGGGTCCTTTTGGACTTCAGTATCTTCCACTGTTACACAGGAATCATCATCCAAAGAAGCATCAGGAACTTCATCAATAACGTGCTCTTTGGGCTTGGAGCCCTTTGCCTCTTCCAAGGGTTTCTTCTCATCCTCATTGCTGCATTCTCCATGTTCTGGGGAAGTTTCTCCTTCCTGGCTGTCACTCAGTAGAAATTCTGGGTCTACTTCCAATTCCATGTCTACTGGGTCTAGCCCGTTTTTTGCCTCTATCATAGAATCCTGCCCAGATGTAGAAGCTGAGGAAGGAAGTACAGAAGAGAGCATGAAGATAATGGTAAAATGTGCCAGCTTTGTGTATATATAACAGGACAGTATGGCTTATTAGTAATATTTCACAGAAACATTCTTTGGGCTTGATTTCAGATATTTGGTATCCATTAAATAATACAGCTGAAATAAGTTATAGGTCACTCTGTAAGATGTTGCAATACACCTTTGCTTTAATACCTGAGTAAAGCAATGTGGAAGGCAATAATGAAGAATTATGATATCATTTAAAAAATCTACTTGACATACTTCCTATATGACCTAGCAGTTTCACAGTCAGGAATTTACCAAAGCAAACTGAAAGTTCCACACAAAACTGCTGGGAAAATGTAGAAACGTTATTCATAATTGTCAAAACCTTGAAAGCAACCAAGATGCCCTTCTGCTGATGGATAGATTAAAATCCTGTAGAACATTCATAAAGGGCAATAAAAGGAATGGATCATTGTTTCCTTTTGTGACATGGAAATTTGTAAACTGCACATTTCTAAATGTAAGAAGCCAGATGGAAAAGGTGACACATTACGAACAGGCATAAAATCTAATGGTGTTTTGATTGTGTAACGTGTGGCTTTAGGGGGATCAGAATAAAAAGGCTAGATTTTCTCTCTTTTGTCCATTCATCTCCGTACTGTTCTTCCAACTCAAATTATTTTAGTTTTTGTCACAGGGTCTCATGTGTCCCAGGATAGCCTTGAACTCATTGTGTAGCCAAGAATGGCCTTAAATTCCTGGTCCTTCTGCCTGTACTTCCTGAGTACTGCATTAAAACTCTTCTCTAAGTCCAAAATTATTTCAAACTGAAAAAAATTACACAATATAAACATGAGGATCAGGCAGGGTGAGCCACCAAACACCTCACTGCAATGCTGTGGACCATTACCTTAGTTTTAGAGTCTAAATTTTAGTCAGAGTGGAAAACTCCAGTTCCTTGGTAGTTTCAGTGTCCAGAATTTTTACTAAACGTTTTACTATCAAATATTTCCAAATTACTTTTGAACCTTAATAGTATATTTGCAATTTTTTGGTTGCAAGTGAAAATCAAAGAAATATCAGTAAGCCATAACAAGGGACCCAGATGCTACCCAATTTCAGTGTTTGTTGCTAGATATCTGGATGTGTTCTTTTGACTGGAAATGACAGCTCTGAGAACTTATCAGGATTGGTCCACAGCTGGTTTAACAGTAATGAATATAGTTCAACAGAACCAACCTACAACATAAATCCAGATGAGTGGGTTAAGAGCAATCACTGCTCAAGTAAACGTAAGAAACAATCACACGCAGAGACACACACGTACAACCACAACACCATTGTGCTGTTTTCATAGGATAGTTTGGAATGGAGCTCTGAAACTTACAGAAATAATGGAAGTTTTGTTACTAAAAACTATTTAAGCATTAAAACTACATCTGAAACTGAGAAAAAAAGAATAAAATACAAGATTAAGCACAATACATGAAAATTCCACAATATAAATCTCTACAATAAGATCCACATGATAAAAGGATGCCTGCCCTTTTCTCAAGTTTTGCAGTTTTTCCATAATACTGTAATTAGGACTTTGGTGAGGAGGGATTAACCCATTTCACCTCTACTCCCATTCAAATTTTCTGCCTGTAAATCTGTTATCTTAGCACTCAGGATTGCAGGGAAAAGGATTGCTGGGACTTCTAGGACAGGGTGAATTAGAACATCCAGACTCTGTCTCAAAACACCAACAAAAACACGTTGCTACAATAGAACATACAGATGGACATAAATAATGTTATTTCTTGAAAAATACGTCCATCACAATGTTTATGATATTAAAATCAAAACCAAGTGAATAATACTAATTCAACAGGAAGGAGGAAAGGCTGCAGACTTCTAACTGGGATTTCTAAAGCTTGTAAGAACCCTGATTGCTTGAATCTATGAGAAGATACTTACTTTATTACTCTGAAATCATCATCTCAAAAAATTGAAAGAAAATGAGCAAAGCTGGACTTGATAGCTGTGATTTCACACCATTATAAACCAAACACTATCTTTATTTTATTTAGTTCACAT
>PVIU01014306.1:0-52518 GCA_004026605.1 Ondatra zibethicus
AAGGGGACCGGGAGAAGGGGAAGAAAGGAAAAAAAAATTTATTTCTTTAATTATGTTCTTGAATGGAAAAAATAAAACAAAACAATGTATGGAAAAAAAAAAGAATTGAAAAAAAAAACCAAACCCAAACCAAACTGAACAAAAAAAGCAAAAAAAAAAAAAAACTTTAAAAAATTGGACTGGAAAATATGGCTTAGTGGTTAAGAAACTCAGCTACTCTTCCAGGAGAATGGGTTCAGTTCTCAGCACCCCTGTGGTAGCTCACAATTGTCTGTAATTCCAGTTCCAGAGGATCTGACACCCTTATACCAATGCACATACAATTAAAAATTATTAAAAAGATTCTATCATATATTAATTTTTGCTTTATTTTAATTAAATATAATAACATGCTTTATCTCTTTCCTGTTCTCCTCCCCACCCATTCTCAGGTCCTCCTCACCTCACATGTCCTTTAGAATTTTTGGAATTTTCTTTTTTTAATTATTATGAGTCACATATAAATGGTATTACACCAAAAATTACAGCCTGATGACCCCATTTTGTACCACTTAAGCATGTATTTTTGGGAGGCTGATCACTTGGATTGGAATAACCATAATATTGCTCCTTTGTGTTTGTCCCCATTGCATCATAACTCCCTCTCTTGCTTCATGGTCTTCTTAATCAGGTAATCACTTCATTGGATATCTTGACTTCTTTACAAGATGACATTTTGCATAGTTTTAACCTATCCAACCTTCAATTTCCTAACTCTAGTGCACTCATCCTTTCTTATTCTAACATTTTTCCCTTATTCATTATTGGAGGAAACAGCAAGGCAGCAGTGGTTACTGTACTTTACTAAGAGGAAACAACTGTGTCAGCAGTTTCAAGACATAGAAAGAACACACATTCAACAGTCACAGCTTTTCAGACGTAATATTGTGCTCTGGCATTTGTTGTCAGGACAGCAGGCATTGTCTAGTTCCTTATGTCAGGAATAATTTAGCATTTATGTGGCATTTTACATTTTCAAAGTGCTTCTTGATCATTAATAAAATATTTCCCTTCCACATTCTTGTCAAATGAGTATAACGAGTAACTAGAAGTACTTAATAACAAATGGTGAAAGAGTTGCTATAATCTTCCGTGCTTCATGGTATTAATTTGAAAACTCTATGAAACAATCTTTAAATCTGAGCATTTATTAAACCCATTGACTATAGTGCTTTAAATTCCATGAATTTAAAATAAGGGTAAATTACTCTAAATGACACCATGACAAGCTTAACATCATAATTCCTCTTCTAAAATCAGGCTGTGGTCAGTGAAGTCCAAAAACAAACATGTGATAAGTACTCTATAGACCATTGCCTTTTCTATTACTTGAGGAGAGAACTGTAGAATTCCTAGTGTTAGCAATATTTTACTCAAAGTTGAATAATGTAACAGAGATCGATTAAAGGTTAAAACACATTTGATAGAGAATGTTGATTTTCAAATCACCCCAAGAGAATCCTAGCCAGCATTTTGTAAGTAACTCATGAATACGACAGGTCCTGTCTCTAAATGTGGGTGGACTCATTTCATGCAACACTATGTTCCTGTGCTCAGGATCCACAGTTCACTTGTAATTGTTTCCCAAAGCTCTCTCTTAAGAGTTTTAATATCATGGGGGAATTTTTACATGGCTAATAAAAATATTTTAAGATTTAACTCTTCATTTTTTTAACTCTTTAAAGTGATCAAGTGAGTGCTTATGAAGCTTTTGTTTGTATTATGCAAAGCATCTTAAGAATAATTAAATGAAAGCAATTAGAGAAATGGGCAAGTGATAGAGGAATAATAGACTAAAATTTTTATTATAAAGAGGACAGAAGGTTGTCAAAGAGGTTGAAAGGATTCACCCTTTGATAAAAGCTAGAAAAACTAGGGATGACCATTTTCCCATTACTTGGTATTCACACAACTGGGCATAGATGAGATATTTTTGCTTTTTTCTAATAGAATATGACAAAAGTGATAAGATTTTATAGATACAAATAAATTCCCCAATCAATTATATTTAAGTCAATCCAAGTGGATACTGCACTGCATTGGGCAGGCTAAGCCACAAAATGTAAACATTTCAGAGTGGACTAATATTTTGAAAATTACTGTCATCAGATTAAAAGATACAAAAATAAATGACTCACAATTAAAATGGAAATTTGGTAAAAGAACAAACTGTTGATTTAATATTGATATAGTCATGGTTTTAAATTGCTACAATATTAGTCATTTTTAATGCACTGAAATTTTTTTTCTGAGGCAGCGTTTCTCTGTAGCTTTGGAGCCTGTTCTGGAACTAGCTCTTGTAGACCAGGCTGGCCTTGAGCTCACAGAGACCCACCTGCCTGTGCCTCCCTAGTACTGGGATTAAAGGCATGTGCCACCACCACAGGCCATGCATTCAAATTCAAATCATGTTTTATTTATTTATCTGGCAAAAAACAAAACAAAACAAAACAAAACAACCAACCAAACAAACACACTTAAAACAGGAGGAAGACTTCCAAAAGTAAGTTTCTCCCTTTACTGGCTTGATCTAGGAACTATTTTTCCCACAGAAAACTACCAGAAGAAATCTGCAAATTATGAAGAATGTTCTGGCACCCTCTAACACATGAGATGCCCTGTATAGAAGGCCAGGCGAAACCCAGTGTCCCCACACACCTTCACAAGGAAACGACAGTCAGACATTTGGATTATGATGGACAAGCAGGCACTTCACTACATGAGAACCCTATTTGAATGTTGTCTGTCTGGCAATATAAATACCACCTTTTTATATTCTCGGCAGTAGCACCAGCTTCATGCCTAGGAATTGTGAGTTAATGATTAGAAGTAGGAGAAAACTGAAAAAGCATATGGTTCTACATTTAATAATGCAAGTGGAGCATTCTGAAGTGATGCATTCTGTTTGTGGCATAGGACTAAAGTCTCTTTTTGTCAATAACTTTTAGATTGTAGTAGGCTAAATTCTACAAATCAAAACCAAATCACTGTTATCTAGTTAAATCTTTATGATTATTTCCCAACATGAATTATGTTTCAATTATCAAATATTCAAGAATCACTCTCAATGGTCATTTTTTTCAAAGTTAAGAGACACATCAAAATTCAGCAGTTTTTGTAAATGTACAGATATAAGAAATAGTCCCATAGTGTTCCATATATTTTATACTAAAATGAATATGAATATTTAATTAGTAGAATAGAAACAGAAAAAATCTATTATTCAAGTTTTATTCATAAGTTTGAAAACAATGATTTAATCTTTTATAAGAATCTATCAATGTTTCATATTTATATCTGATTCAGAAGTACTTAACATATGTTGACATTTTATTGTAAATGATTGTTCAACAAATGAAATTCTGAGAAATATATTTGACATGACATTCTATTATGTTCTGACATTCTAAAGGTACTCACAAAAAAAACCTGTACTCTGTACTAAAGAAAATTGCTTCAGAGTTCTAGAATTCAAATCTGATCATGAAGCTAGACAGCTATTTGTTCTCCTTGTAATATTTATGTCCAATTATGGAAGTACTTAAATTTGATGGTAAAATAAATAGGAGAACTAGAGAATAACCTCAAACACACCCCCACACATACATATGCACAATACATACAAACATATCTCAAAATAATTGGCAGGCTGTCCTAATTAGATGAAGTAAAAAGTAAATTTATGATAGTTGATATCTATAGGATGACGTTTACTCTTGTCAGAGTTTGTATTGCTGTTGGTGATACATAAAATTATAAGCCAGGTGACTAAGCATATTTTCACATGAAATTACATTGAAGGAATGTGTAAGAGAAAGGAGAAACCAATACAACAAATAGATGGTGGCAAAATACCTACAATCTCCTGCAGTTATTGATAGTGTGAAACTTCAATTGAAGAGTTCTTCACACAAATCAGAGTAGAGACAAATTCCAACGGGGTCACTGGTCACTTCATTATTAGGAACTGGTATAACGAAAGCATGTGAGAAGACATGTTGGAGTGTGTCAAAAATGATACATTATTACATAAAATATAACACTCATATATTCAGTAAGAAACAGAAATTGGCTATATCAGTATTTTTAACTTGAAAATAAATTGTGAAATTTTATGTTGGAGATTTGCAAAACTTAAATGGCTTATGGGGAACATGTTTCAATGAAAAATTAATTTAAAGCTCAAATCATTCATCATATCTTTCAGGATTCCATATGTTATCTGCAAATGAATGATAGAAACGTTCATTAACTGAATAAGAAAAATGTAAACATTAATATTGACAGTGACATTTGAAACAAATTAAGTATCTTATTGAAATAGGTCTCGTCTTGAATGTGTTATTATACAAGGAAACTAATATGACACCTGTCTTTACAACTTAGTATTGGAAATAATTTATTGATTTTATCCTTCAGAGATATAAATAAAATTAAACTCCCCAACAATTTATGATGTATTGTTAACATTGTACTTCATCTATGACATTCTATGATCCTCTTTGAAACAATAGCTTCTCTCATTTCTATAAAACAGTGAGATAAAACTTGCTGAATTTGAAAGTTATCAAGACTCATAAAGACAGACATTTACGATATCTATGATCCTACTGCTAATTTGCTAACTTTTTACAGAGTTAAAATTTTATAACTAGAAAATGAAAACCCTGACACATTAGTGCCAAGGTGGGATTGGAATATAATAAGGCTGCAAGCAAATGTACCCAGTACCTATATGCTTAGTGCATGTTAAACTATGTAGAAGGTGGACTATAGCCTACAGAACTCTTTCATATTTCATATGTCCAACCTTGTAAATAGGAGTGATTCACCAGTTGCTGAACTGGCAACCATAATTTCCCTAGCCAATACAACTGCATGTTTATTAACTGCTCCTATCTACCTCATTTGTATCTGCATGAACAATTTGTGTTCTCAGCTTCATTCCCATTTTTCTCCACATCCATAAAACTTGTCAAAAAACTTAATAATTAAATATATAGTTATTCTATATTTTACTTGAACGAAAATTTGAAGATAAAATATAAATATTGAATACAGGCTTCGGGGTAATGAGATATCTTGGCCTGCAAAGCACTTGCAATATAAGCGTTAGGGTCTAGTGTGGGTCCCTAGAACATGTAAAAAAGGCTGATGTGGGGTTGGTGAAGATCTTTTCCCATTCAGTAGGCTGCCTTTTTGTTTTATTGACTGTGTCCTTTGCTTTACAGAAGCTTCTCAGTTTCAGGAGGTCCCATTTATTTATTGATGCTCTTATTGTCTGTGCTACTGGGGTTATATTTAGGAAGTGGTCTCCTGTGCCCATGCATTGAAGATTACTTCCCACTTTCTCTTCTATCAGGTTTAGTGTGGTCGAATTTTTATTGAGGTCTTTAATCCATTTAGTCTTGAGTTTTGTGCATGGTGATAGATATGGATCCATTTTCATTTTTCTACAGGTTGACATCCAGTTTTGCCAATACCATTTGTTGAAGATGCTTTCTTTCTTACATTGTATAATTTTAGCTTCTTTGTCAAAAATCAGGTATTCATAGGTGTGTGGATTAATACACAGGTCTTCAATTCGATTCCATTGGCCAATGTCTCTGATTCTATGTCAATACCAAGCTGTTTTCATTACTGTAGCTCTGTAATAGAGCTTGATGTCAGAAATGGTAATGCCTCTGGAAGTTCCTTTATTGTACAGGATTGTTTTGGCTATCCTGTGTTTTTGGTTTTTCCATATGAAGTTGATTATTGTTCTTTCAAGGTCTGTGAAGAATTGTGTTGGCAAGTGCTACGTGCTTTTGTAAAACCAGTCCTGTTGGAAGGGTGACAGGTGGGGCTAATGGGTTAGTGAGCAATCTAATCAAGCACTCTGTGAGCTCCAGTTCAGTGAGAGACTCTGCCTTCTAAATGTTTAAAGCTATAGATGAGGACAATTGACACTGGACTCTGGTCTTTACACACACACACCATATGTGTATTTACTATATATATGTATAGAAGTTAAATTGAAAATAGCAAAAATTAAAGCACTATTGTATTAAATATTAATAATTTGACCTTTATAGGTTTAATTAATGCATCCTAACTTTTTAAACTTTCTATCACAAACAATAACATATGTTTATTGTTTCAAATATAGTGAGATTGAAGTCTATTTTATGAAACTATTAGAATGTAGCTAAAGTTTTAATTTTTAGGAACTAAAGAAGATAGAAAAGAGGGGAAGAAACCATGAAGTTATTTTTCTTCTTTTCCCTATTATGTCACTTCAATATGTCTAATATGGTTTACACCCCAAATTGATTTCAATTAGAAGATACTGTTTTGTGTGAATTATTTGCAGAGGATGGATTGATCTTTCATTTCATTCATTTTTTTACCACTCTCAATTAGTACAGTTAAATTGCTTGCTAGATGACCTCATAAGTTAAAAACATTTGCTTTTGAAGCAGCATTCTATGTTGAATTAAAGTTCTATTGATTTATTAATTTATAATAAGATATTATCTAATTTTTGAAATGTCCTTTTGGCATATATATTAAAAACTGTTATAGATATTAATTTGAAACAAACCACAAGACAGATGTAAACACTCCAAATATGAAGTTTGCCAAAGAGTACAGCAATATAATCTATTCAGCTGCATGGAGTTACCAGACCTGAGAGTTTTAATTGCAAAGTGATGGCTTATTAACTAAGAAGTGGCAGTTAGAAACTAGAGATTTTTTTCTATTTCCATGTTTTACAAGTACCTCTTTGGGTGTGATATCACACAGTGTACATCACCATTTTTGAATAAAGCACATGGTAATAGAATTGATATTAGTTCTATTAATTGTCAAATTTGCAATCACATTCTTGTAATGTTTATTTGTTGTCAGTTAAGGAATTAATTATATTGGGCATTGTATTCTCACTCAACTGATGAAGGCTGGCCTTCAGTGTCATGTTAAGAAAGGCAAAATTTTCTTCCACTAGCTTTGTCACCTGAAAGGTAATTTTCCTGAATTCATTGGCCAAAGGTCCTTTGTAGTGAGTAACAAGTAAAATTCCAGGACATCTTTGAATTAACTATGTAGTTGAAGCCAAATGGGATTTCATGATCCTCTGGCCTCCACTTCAAATGCTAGAACTAGAATCATGCCAGAATTTCATGATTTTGAAGGATGCCATTTTTATTGGTTTTGATATTGCAAAAATATTCTATATTTTTATACTTTCAGAAAATAATGCCTATGCATTTGTACATTTGGAATTTGACTCAAAATTCACATAAATATTTTGTATATACCTTGATTAAAGAGATGCCCAACATTCTTAGTCATCAAGGAAATGCAAATCAAAACACTAGACAAAAATGGCCAAGATTGTTAAGCATTGATTTGAAAATTAATTTTGTTAAGGATGTAGACTAAGGAGAAAACTCATATGAAAAAATAAAAAGCAAAAAAGCTAATGCAACCCTGAACAGTAAAAGAACATCCTTGATTTCAAGCTTTACTACAGAACTATAGTAATAAAAATGTGTGTATAGTTATTGGCATAAAAAGAGGCATGCCGACCAATGGAATAGAATTGAAGCCCCAAAAACAAACTTTTACACACCTATGGACACCTAATTTTTGATAAAGAAGCCATAAATATACACCGGAAAAAAAAGAAAGCATCTTCCATAATGGTGCTGCTCAAACTTGATATTGGCATGTATAAGAATGCAAATATATCTGTATCCATCACTCTCAAGTCTGTGTGGATCAAAGGCCTCAACATACAACTGGACACATTGACCTGATAGATGAGACAGTGGAACATAGTCTTGAATGCATTCAGAGGGGACAAATTTCTAAACAGAACACTGACAGCACAGGCATTAATATTAATGATTAAGAAATGGGACCTTATGAAACTGAAAAGCTTCTGTAGGGTTAGGGCACTATCAATTGGTCAAACAAGCAGTCTGCAGAATGAGAAAGGAGTTTTTTTTTTAACCCACTGCATATCTGATAGATATCTAATGCCAAAATATATGAAGAACTAAGGTAATTAAATATATAAAAACAAATAATACAATTAAAATGGGTTATAAATTTAAACAGAATCCTGAATAAAGAAATCTCAAATGGCTGCTGGGTAACATCAGTTTGTTTTCTAAGGATGAGCAGAAAAGGTGTTAATATGGATTGGACAGGAAAAAGTGAATAACTGTGAGGAGATTGTGCAAGAGAAATTGTAACCAGAATATGTTATATTTAAAAACCCATTAAAATAATTAATTTTGTGACTGTTGAAAATAAACAAAAACAAACAGAACAGAGATCTGAAGTTTTTTTCTCTTCCTACTAACCAACTCAGTGATGCATTGTGTCATCAGCCAATGCTTTACTTGATGTCTCTTAAAACCTTGTGGCACAAAAAAAATTTTACTTGATTTACTATTAATAACTCCAAGTATGTAGGATATGAGAAAATTGGTAGCTATAAACTGATCTTATATCAATGTGAAGTCATCCAGTTCTGTCTTTACCACTATAATAATGACTATGAATGCACTCTTTGAATTTTAAATATTTTTCATTCATGCAATGGGATTTGTTTTTGTTCACAGCCCACTACATCACTTCTTTTATGTGTTAATAAGAATTTGTACATTATTAAAAAATAAGAAAACCCAGGTAAAAGAAAAATGAAGTGTGATAACACACTCCATGTGGCAGATGCATTACACTGGTCTACTTTCTGTTATAAAGAAAATTCCCAAGTCAGATGACCAGGTACATACTATTTCAAGGGGAAGAATGGGTGAGTGACCCACCTGTAGGTGAACTGCCCCAGTTCCTAGATTCAGTTCCCAAAGACCCATTGCTCTGTCCTTCCCCACCTCAGCATCCTACCTTAGCACCATGCTTTGTCTTTGCTTGACAAGTCCCACAGGTATGGGTCCATTCTACCTTGACTAAAGGTCAGAGAGTTGGAACTTATTTCTGTTCCTTCAAGGATATTGACAATAGTTCAGATAACAGGTGTGGCTAATATCCTATTTCAGATATTAATAAGTAGATCTGTTTTTATTTCAAACGAATTCTAAGGATCCAACAAGGTTCCTACCCTCTTAGGGAAGTAACAACAGATTCCACCCAGGGAGTGATTTGACTTCAGAATGTTTTGGTCTAGGGTATGAAATTTACTTGTCCTCTTTGGGCAACAGAATGTTTAACTAAGAATGTAGACTGTACTCTATCAACTGATCTGTTTCTTGTATCATGTTAATGCAGTTTTTTTTTTAAATCTTAGTTCTACCTTTTGGGGTCAGGTTATATAAACAAATGGAAATTAAACATGGGCAATTTTCAGTATTTACTAGAACTCTCTCCCGTTATTAGTCTAGGCTTCCATTTCTTATTTTCAGTCTCATCTTTATTCTCTTTAGCTGTCTTTCTAATCCTCACACCCCTACCCTGGTAAGTGGTATCCTTTCAAAGCTGGTCTCTGACATCTGCCCCCAACTCTACATAAAAGATTCACTTTTTAAAAAATCAGTAGCTCTCACAAATAGGTTAAGAATGAAATCAGGGAAACAACACCCTTAAAAATAGCCACAAATAGTATGAAGTATCTTGGGGTAACTCTAACAAAGTAAAAGAGCTGTATCATAAAAAACTTCAAGTTTTTGAAGAAAGAAATTGAAAAAGGTGGAAAAATCTCTTATGCTTATGGATCTATGGGATTAGCATACATTCCCCATTGAAAAAGCATCACAATTCTTTATCGACCATGAAAGAACAATTCCCAACTTCATGTGGAAAAACAAACAACCCAGGATATCTAAAACAATCCCATAAAATAAAAGAACTTCCAGAGGCATCACCATCCCTGATTTCCAGCTGTACTACAGAGTCATTGCAATAAAACAAACAAAAAGACACATGTTATTGGTGTACAAACAGACACATTGATTAATGGAATGGCATCAAAGACCCATATACCTATTGACACCTGATTTTTTATTTTTGATAAAGAAGACAGAAATATACAACAGAAATCATAAAACATCTTCAACATATGCTGCTGGTGTAACTGGTTTTCAGTATGTAGAAGAATATTTATCACCCTGGACAAAATCAAATCCAAGTGGATCAAAGACCTCAGCATAAAACCAGATACATTATAGCAGAGAAATAAAGGGATATCCTTGAGTGCATTGGCATGGAGATAACTTCATGAACAGAACACCAATAGTGCAAGCACTAAGATCAACAATAAATAAATGGGACCTCATGAAATGGAAAAGATTATGTAAGGCAAAGGATATAGATAACAGGCTACAAACAGACTACAACATCAGCCAACAGAATGGGAAAAGATTTCCACCAACTCCACATCTGACATAGGCCTAATATCCAAAATATATAAAGAACTCAAGAATCTAGACATTAACAAATTAAATAATCAAATCAAAATGACTCTGAGATTCCATTTTACACCTGTCAGAATGGCTAAGATCGAAATCACAAGTGACAATTTGTGCTGGCAAGGATGTGGAGCAAAGTAAACACTCATCCATTGCTGGTGAAAGTTCAAACATGTACAGCTATAAATCAATAAATCATAAATCAAGGTGATAGTGTCTGAGAAAATTGGGAATCAGTCTAACTCAAGACCCAACTATACAACATCTGGGCATATACCCAAAGAAGACTCCATCCTATCACAAGGATATTCAGCTTGTTTGTAGCAGGTATCAACCTAGGAAGGGAAAATCAAATCGAGTTCGTGGATGGACTAGGTCAGTACTTCTGGGAATAGGAGGATCAGGTGATGGGAGGGGAAGAGAAAATACTGGTAGAAATGACTGGAATTTGGAGGGTACTTTCGAGGTGAGGTAGAAACTGAGTGCACATGAAACTCCATGGAAATGGCAGAGCAACCTTAGCAAAAACTCCTGTTATACAGAGGACAGGGAGCTTGAACTGACCATCTTCTGTAACCAGGCAAGATCTCAAGTGGAGATATTGGGACCCCAATACAATCACAAATCCTTCAATCTACAGTTAGTCCTGCCTGCAAAGTATTCTAGGATAGATGCCTAGCAGAAGCCTCATCAGAGACCAGAGACTTCATCTAGCAACTGAAGGAGAAGATGCAGAGTCCCACAGCCAAATATTAGGTCTCACTCATGGAATTCTGTGGATGAGGGGATGAGGAGAGGATGGAGAGGAAGAATGAGATGAACCAGAGGGGTCAGGGACACCAGGAGAATGTGTCTTATAAAATCAACTGACGAAGAGTTGCAGACATCAAGGAGCCTGTCAGGATCTGACCTAGTTCTCTGCATGAAATATTATGGCTGAATAGCTTTGTATACTTAGGGATTCCTAGCAGTGAGAGTGGCCACTGTCTCTTTTTTCCTAGTTGTAGGACCCTTTTATTCTTAGTGGGTTACTATCAGGGTCATAAAGTCTTTTAGCCTTTAAGACTGCCATTTGGGGTTAAGTTAAAGATACCACAAATAGCTAAATGGGGACTAAAAATCTTTTTTTTTAAATTTATTTTTTCCACCTTTCCTCCATCTTCACCCTCCCACTCCCCCAAGCTCTCCCCAGTCCTTCTCCCTTCTCCTTCTCCCTCTCCCCTTCCCCTGCTCCCCTACCTCCCACCTCTATCCCCACCCCCTGGCTTCCAACTTTTGCTTGATGATCTTGTTTGCTTCCAACTTCCAGGAGGATGTGTATGTGCTTTCTTTGGGTTCACCTTGCTATTAATAGCAAGGGGACTAAAAATCTTACAGTCAGAAATCTGAGGGGTAAAGAAGTCTACTCATAACAGGTTCCTTTTGTCCATGTTCCTTTATTCTTCCCTCAATCCTTATTCTTCCTTGTTCTATCTTGTTCAGCATCGTTCTATCTTGTTCTCCATTGTTCTTAGTTCTCCATTGTTCTTAGTTCTACATCATTCTTCCTGTTACAAATGTTCCCAGTCATATATACCCTGAAAACCAGTAATTCCCCAACGCTAGCAGGTTTCAGGGCCAGAAATCTTCTGCTCCATAGAAAATTAGATAAGGGTTTTCAAACACACACACACATACGAGAGAGGGAGGGAAAGAGAGAGAGAGAAAGAGAGACAGACAGAGAGATCCGTGGGAATGGCTCGTACATGTCTGGTAAACTCCTTAAGGAAGAAAGTTAGTTAAGAAGGGAATTAAAAATTAAATCATCCAGGAATTCTAGAGAGGAAAGTTAGTGGGCTACACTATATTATTAGGTGGTAAGAAGAGCAAAAAGGTTTATTTTTCAGTAAAATTTTGAATAGGGCATGGATTGTTTAAATCAGTGTGTCCCTTCTTTTCTCCCAGTATGCACAGAGGCTATGAGGTAATGAGGCAACCTACATAAGCAGTCAGGGGGAAGCTGATGGCTCTTGATCTGCAGTTTCTATGGGCCTAGATTTGGAGTTAGACTTACTGCTCTAAGCAAAGAAGAGACCTAGGCCTTTAAATTCCACAGTCAGTTCCAGACTATGCTGTTGTTGGCAGTTCTGATCATGAGTGTTGTGGGTATTTCTCTGGGTTGCACTTAATTATTTCTTCTGCTGTCTTTGAGAGCCCTGAACTAAAATCATCAATCATCAGTTAACTGAGATGAAGGTGAGCAAAAGGAGCTAGGAATCATTTGAGTGAGGTAAAGCCAGACCAACAGCTTGGGCAGGTAATGCTCTATGCCTCGTCCCCAAGCACTGACCAAATTCCTGCTGATAAAGATAACTGCAAAAAGGCAAATCTCTGTGCTTACCTAGGAGAGAGAAACAAGGCCTGGCAGTGAAAAACTGTTTTGAACTTGGGAATTAATTCCCAAATTTGTAACAAAAAGGGAGTTAGCTACAGCAAAACATGTACAACAAAGGATAGTCACTTTATTTACAAAGTGATAATGCCAAAAAAGCCTTGCTTTCTGGTTTAGCCTTTACCAGATCCCTTGGTTCTGATAAGTCACTTGTGAAAAGATGGCTGAACAATGACTGTATAATGTATGGCTTGTAGTAGGGTACCTCAATCAGCCTGGTCTTACTGTACTATGTTTTGACCCGTTTTGATTATGTCTCTGGGAGGCTTGCTCTTTTCTGAGGGTATGTGGAGTCAGAGTAATCTGCAGAAGAGAGAAGGTTAGGGGGTGGGTTGTGAGGAGAAATGGAAAACTGTGGTTGGACTGAATGTATGAAAGAAGTTTTTTTTTTTCTTTAAAAGTAGTTTTGATTTGCATTTCTCTCATGGCTAAGGATGATAAGCAGTTTTTCAGGTGTCTTTCAGTAATCTGAGATTCTTCAGAAGTAGAGCAAGGAAAGAGATATCGTGCTAGAGGAATCCACTATGGGGCTAATGAGAAACCTAGCACTAGGGAAATTGCCAGGAATCCATAGAGATGACCCCAGCTAAACCCTAAACAATAATGGAGAGGGTACCTGAACTGACCTTCCTCTGTAGTCAGATTGATGACTACCTTAACTGTCATAGAAATTTCATGCTGTAACTGACAGCAACAGATGCAGAGTGACAGTTAGCACTGGGCTTTACTCCCAGAATCCAGTGTAAGAGAGGGAGTGATAATATGAGCAAAGGAATCAAGACCATGATGGGAAAACCTGCAGAAACACGCACCTATGAGCTATGGGCACTTACTGACTCCAGACTGTCTGTGGGGGAACGTGCACCAAACTAGGCAGCTCTGAATGTGGGTAACAGTTGTGTGGCTGGGGTAGTCTTTGGGGCCACTGGCAGAGGGACTGGGATTTGTCCATACTGAACTGGCTTTTTGGAGCTCATTCTCTTTGGGGGGATACCTTGCCTAACATAGGTATAGATGAAGGGACTTTGTCCTGCCTCAAATTAATGTGTCAGACTTTGTTGACTTCATATGTGAAGCCTTATGCTCTCTATGAGTGAATAAAAGTGATGTAGGGTAAAGTTGGGGAACAGGAGGACTGGGATTGACATGTTAAAGGAGAAAAGATTGCTTTAAAAAATAAATTTAAAAAAGAAAAGAAAACATACATTCAAACCTAAAATTTGGTATGAAGGGAGAAATTAAACAATTTTACAATTTAATCAAAACCTTAAAGTATTACTATAAATTTTAATGTAAATATATATTTATATATAAATAATATATAAAATAAAATATTTATATATATTTATTTTGTCGAAAAAGTTAACATTTTCTGATATTTTTCCATAAGCCAGGTTATAGATCAGTCATGTTTTATTATGTTTTCTGTACAATAAATAAACTATACATTGTTTTTCATGATACTTTTAAGTGATGAAGAAACAATTTCAGTGTGAACATTGAGAATTGTCTAAATAAGTAGTTTTGATAATAAATGAGATTAAAAAATATTATGTTTACCTTGATGATATGCAGAAGGATGTTTGGGATTCTTTCAAGGTAGGTAGTTAAGATTTGTTCATGGAAATCAGGTATAAAATGTGAATTTCAGAAACTGTAAGTATATAATTAAAATTTTAAAGGCATATTTTGGAAAATATGGCATTTTAAGAATTC
Source organism: Ondatra zibethicus (assembly GCA_004026605.1). NCBI lineage: Eukaryota > Metazoa > Chordata > Mammalia > Rodentia > Cricetidae > Ondatra > Ondatra zibethicus. Next base: position 14,605 of record PVIU01014306.1, read on the forward strand.
TATTAAAAAAGAACTTCAGAGAAAAGTCTGATTAATGGTGTTTACCTCTTGAAATAAGTGGTGTATTTTAAATCTTTAAACAGTTTGGTTGTTTGAAAAGGGCACAAATTGGGCTTGTGTGGCTTTTCTTAATTTATTTTTCACTATGTCATTTGAAGATGTTAGTTGTACTTTTGTTAGTTAGCTTGCTGGCATCTCCTCAAAAAAAAAAAAAAGAAAAAAAGAAAGCATATCAGTAAAGTCATACAAATATCTGAATGGCTATATGATGAGTTAGTCTTTTCTGTTGATTAGAGATGGATATTTTAAGTTATTGACATTATGCTTATAAAAAACTTTCTTGAATATTCAATAAATATTTTAATAAATATTTGGTAATTACAACTTAGCTTTCCTTAATTTTTTTAATAAGATCTCAAGAATTTTTCAACTTCTCTTTAGTTATCTGTATGTGTTAATATGTGCACAAAGTTCAAAAGATAAAAATCCTCAGGAAACATAGAAAGATACCAGGCCCTCATCTTTTTCACATTTTTAATCACTTTTTACATTCAACACACAAAAGTAGGTGTTCTTTGAATAAATCCATTTTTATTGTAAATATCTTTACATAAAATAACAAATTTAGAAGTTATCTGAAGTGGAAGTCCCCTCTGTATGCTGTGATTACCATTAATGAATAAAGAAACTGCTTGGGACTTACAGCAGGTCAGAACTTAGCTAGGTGGGAAAAACTAAGCTGAATGCTAGGAGAACGAAAGGCAGAGTTAGAGAGAAGCTGCCAGACACAGACACTGGGAACTTTACCTGGTAAGCTACTGCAATGTGACAATACACAGATTATTGGAAATGGGTTAAATTAAGATATAAGAGTTAGCCAATAAGAAGTTAGAGCTAATGGGACAAGCAGTGTTTTAAATAATATAGTTTCTGTGTGATTATTTTGGGGCTGAGCAGTCGAGAACTAACTAGCAGACTCCTTCCTACAGTTATCATTCAATTTTTGCAAATTTTAGTGCTTTTATATACTGTAAAATGTAGATTTCTCAATGATTGTATGAAGCACTCTTACTTTGCTTAAATTCCTTACTATATATTATTCACCCATACAGATATACTGTGATTTATTCAACTTGTCACATATACATTTGGAATTAATAATTTTATTATAGAACCACACTAGGTAAACTATTCTTAAAGAGGTAGGAAAATAGTGTAAACTTTCATGAATGAGGTCACTGTTGGAATGCCTAAAATTGACTTCTCTCAAGTGACTACAACCATGAGCAATATACAAGTACAAACTCCTACTCATTGTTTACAAATCAATGGTTAGGGTACAGATCACAGGGTTTTCTTTTCTCATTTGTTTTATGTTAATACCATGATATGATTCATTAATTGCAACCAACAACAATTTTGTGTGTTTTGTTAAGTATGGCTGTTTTTCAAACCACACTTAACTTTCTGTTGTTAGACTTTTTATTGTTGTTACTGTTTGTAGTTTTTATTTTTGCTTTATGGTTTTTGTTATTATGTGGGTATATTGTATGGTTTTTGTTTGTCTGTTTGTATTTTCTTCACTGACATTTCAAATTTGAAATTGTTTCTAAAGATTTTACTTTTCCTTTACTGCATAAAAATGTATCTGCATATATTGGGGTTTTGTTTGCTATGCTTTGGTGTGTGTGTGTGTGTCTGTGTGTGTGTGTGTCTGTGTCCATCTGTGTATAGGCATACATGTCTTGTGTTAGCCAGAGGTCATCTTTGACTGTCTTTCTCAATTGTTCTCTTATTTAATATATTGAGACAGTGTCTCTCTTATGAATCCAGAAGTTTCTGATTATCTAGTTTAACTGACCAGTGACCTGTTTCCACATCCCCACTTCTGAGCTACAGACACATGATATTTCTATCTTTTTCACATAGACACTGCAGGTATAACTACTGTTCTCAATCAGGGAATTGGGGTCACTTTACTAATTGGACCATGTCCTCATACGTTCTTGAGCATTTGACTTGTCTTTCCCAAAGTTATCAGAATTACATTTTATTGTTAAAAAATCCATCATGCATGTGTTTGAGTGGCAAATAATTTGGTATTACATAGCCAATCAATGTGCATTTCTCAGGGTAAAGACTATTTTATCATTCCTATGTTTGAAGGGCAGTAGTAGCCAATCAGTATGCATATAGGGTGAAGACTATCCTTTTGAGTGAGGTAACCCAGACCCAGAAAGACAATTATCACATGTATTCACTCATAGGTGGTTTTTAAACATAAAGCAAAAAAAAAAAAAAAACAGCCTACAAGCCTACAAACCACAATCCCAGAGAACTTAGATAACATTGAGGACACTAACATAGATCTAATCTACATGGGAAGTAGAAAGTAGGAAAAGACAAAATCTCCTGAGTACATTGGTAGAATGGGGACCTTGGGGGAGGGAAGAAAGAGGGAGGGGAGAGGCAGGGAGGGGAGCAGAGAAAAATGTAGGGCACAATAAAAATTAAAAAAAAAGATATTCTGCTTTTATTTCCACAGAAGATGAGAACACATGGATTTTGTCAAGGCTAATGTGGTTTTATGGAACAAGACCCACTTAAAGGACTCTGTGAACCCTAAAAATACTTTGTTCAACAAACATCATGAAGTACTTTGGAGAAAACAATGTCTAAATTCCCAAAACAATTGTTTATAATTGTTTGATTTCATTTAAAGGGGTGTATGATAGAGAGATGAATACTTTGCATTGATATTCATCTTGGTCTACTGATACAGATTTAAGTTCGATTTTGTTATACTGTGAATATGTATTTCTACTCATTTAAGGTATTATGTTTGTGGTGCTCATTTAAAAATGGATTATATAATTAAAAATATGAATTAATAGTCATATATAATAATCAACCTTTTTGTCTTATTAGGTTTTCTAGATAGATAGAGTTATGTTTCACTTATATAGATAATCTTCAACTCTTCAAAGACCTACAGAATATGATATTTACAAGATTTAAAGAACATAGTCTTTTCTCAACAGTGAGACATGTCTGCTTCTGGCAGCACCAATTACTTCAGAGAGGATAATGGGCATTGAAGAAACTAGTTATAGAATTTGCATTCAATGTGACACGGCTAGCCATTTGGGCAAGAAAGTGCTCTTGCCTGTAATGCTTGATGTTATGCTGTATGAAAAGGACATGTATGACCCACAGGAAAATTACTGCTGAACTTGCCGAAAGAAAAGGAAACAGTCCTTTAGGTTTCCTGCTGCATGAAAGAGAATGCCAGACATTCTGTAGGACACAGAAAGAAAAGTGACTGACAACAATATAAGCAAAACAGTCTTTCAAATTTCCTGTTTCATGGAAAAGTCTCTCAAATGTATGGGCCTACAGACTAAAGATGGATATTCTAACATTGCAGAAGGATCTTGGATGACTGTTTGTGCAACAAGATATCTCTGTCCATTCTAAAGTTTTGGAAGTTGCTTACAAGGTACTTCCTGCTTCTTAGTTAATTTGTTATCCTTCTGGGGTCTTTGATGGAGCTGAAGCATAGAGTGGTTATAATTATAGGAGAGGATGTGGAATGTCGTTCTGCATATGTGTTACTTCTATTGGATAATGAATAAAACTGTTTTGGTCAATGGCTTAGCAGAGCAAAGCCAGGTGGGAAATCTGAACAGATATATTAAGCAAGTAAACAGAGTCAAGGAGGCACCATGTAGCTGCCAAAGGAGAAAGATACCACTGGAATCTTACTGGTATGTCACAGCCTTGTGACACAGATTAGTAGAATGGGTTAATATAAGATGTAAGAGTTACTTAATAAAAAGCCTGAGCTAATAGGCCAAACAGTATTGCAATTAATATAGTTTCTGTATAATTATTCAGGTCTGGGCAGCTGGAAAAAAAATGAGCGGTCTCCATTTACAGATGTATTTGGAGAAAAAAAATCATGATGGTCACTGCCTCTTTTCAGGTAACAAAAAAACAACAGAGAACTGAGAAGTAGGTGGGGTTCATACAGAGTTTCTAAGGGACAGGGATGGAACTGTTCAGAGTGAAATTTTCCAGGGTGGGGATTGATGGGATTTCAAATCCAAAACTTGGGCTTTTTACTCTGTAGGGCAGGGGCTCAGTCCAGTGTTTAAGACAGTTAGAATGTTCTTTTCGTGTTTCTTAGCAAAGAGGTCCTCAGGAGAGAGACCTGGCCACTCCTGTGTCTCCAGTATAGTTTCTCCAAAATTTAAAATCTTTCTTGGAATGTAGTTTTGTGTTCCTCTTGGGCGTACCCGTAGGAGTGAGTTTGTTTCACTTTGTTCTTTATTTTGTGTGGTTGTTATTCAATTAAATGTTTAAATTATCTTCTATATGTCTTTATGTTTAAATATATATTTTTAATGTGCACCATGTTCTTTTTGTGATTGTATGCATCTTGAAATCATGACAATTTAATGATTTGTTCCTCTTAAACATCAGCATATATACTGTTTGATTATCTGAATAAATTTGGTTATTTTGTGAGAGTTCACTCTGTCTCATTTATTGACTCCAAACTCCCAGGTCCCACAAAGCCTAAAAAAGGTGACTACTTTTGTTGTTTATTCATATTTATTCCTATCATATGTTTTAATATTTTGAATAGATTTTTAATGCTTATGCATAAGATTTTGCATTTAAAAATACATATATATGTGCACAATAAAAAGTAGTAAAAATGGTCGTAAATTTGAAAAGAACAGGGAGGGCTATATTGGAGTTTTAGTAATAAAAAGAATTAAGAAATGTTGTAATTATAAAAACAAAATTAACAGAAATATCTATTTTAGTATATGACAAAATACTTTTTTAAAGCTAAGATAAGGCTTTCTTTGTTCATTGGGATTTTGTTTTTTAAATTAAAATTAGACTATATTCTCATACAATATAACCTGATTATAGTTTATCTTCTTTCTATCCCCTTCAGTTCCTTACCAACTACTCTTCTCTCAGGAGCCACTCCCTTTCCATCACTCATTCAAAAAGAAAGCACTTCTAAGAGATGACAACCAAACATAACAAAATAAAATATAATAAGATAAAGCAAAAACTATCTTATGGAAGTTGGACAAGGCAACTGAACATGAAGAAAAGTGTCCCTGGAGCAGGGATAGGAATCAGAGACCCATTCATTCTCACACTTAGGAGTCGCTTAAAAATATCAAGCTAATAGCTACAGTATATACATAGAGGTGTAGAAACATGTAGGCCCTGTGCTTGGTGCTTCAGTCTCTGTGAGTTCATTATGCTACTTGCTTAGTTGATTCACAGTGCCTTATTCTCATCCCCTCTGACTAGAGTGAACCAAACATTATTGGTCTAAAAACTAAAAATCAATAAAATGATCACTAATGAATTCTTTTATACTCATAGATTGGTACTTTATTCCACTGTCAAAAGAGAGGACTCCTCTGACAGCAGACAGGAACAGATGAAGAAATCTACATCCAGATATTATGCAGAGAAAAAAGTCTATGGGGCTCTCCATTAAATCCCTCCCTTCAGAACTCATGGGAACTTACATAAGAGTAGGCAGGAAGGTTCTAAGAGCTTTTCAGGATTTTCTATGCTCCTCATATATGGCTTTTTGAAAGACTCTTCATTTACTACTGTATGTACTGTGCTTTAAAAATAAAACATGCCTGGATTAATGTTACTAGAGCATTTTACTCTAATTTCTACATCTTCTAATAACAAACAAACACAAAAGGAAAACCAAGGTAGCCACGTTTTAAAGTATGTCTTTGGTTTAAAATTTGATAGCTCTCATCACTTGTCACTGATTCCCTTAAAAACTGATTTGTTTCCATCTACTTCTTCTCAATTTTAACAACTGTTGACATATATATATAGAAATATATACAATCAACCATTGTTTTAATTTTACTAAAATTATAATTTGAATAATCTGACATTTTTTCACACATATAAATATAATGTTGAAAATATGTGCTTATTAGTTAATTACAAATGATGTTTAACTTCATATATTCTTAAACACATATGTATACATTGAATATATTAGCTAATTATGGCATATTAATAAATTAAGTTTAAGTGATTAAAGTTTATTGTTCATATTTTTAAATCATGGAACTCCTCTCCAAAAGTGACCAGTTCATTATTTTTCATTTCTGGGTGCTATCACATGATTTTGGGTAATGTTTTATGATAAATATGTATTATTATCAGTATGGTGTTCTGAAAAGAAAATAGTATCTTAAAATGAAACTATATCAAGATTCTGCCATTGTCTAAGGCAATATCTACAATGATGTGAAAAGTGTAGACCCCTTGGAAATTGCTGTAAGATGCACTGCATTGCTCACTGGCACTCCTACTTGTAATTGTTCTTCAAAGGTGACCCTCCTGGACCAACCTTAATTAAGAACTCCATCCTCATAAAATATATATTACCTTGATTACTATGCATGGAATGTCAATATTCATACTTCCACATACAATAGGTAAGGCAATGAAAAGCAAAACAAATTCTTTTCTACAGCAATAAATGTCTCATCTGGAAGACATTGTAAGGTCACTCTATATTACTTATTATGTGATGATAAATTTTATTTTGGATGATTTAAATTATTTGAAAATAATAATCATGATTTTATTTTTTTAATGGAATGTCAAAATAACCTGGCACATATATTTAAATTTCTGAAATAATTGTTGGGTATATACATTAATTTTGATTCATTTTTTTGTTCTTTAAAATGTGTCAGACAGTATTTGTAACTTTCCATATTTCAAATATTTTGATCATATATAGATATGATAGGATATAAGCATAGATTATTGGATATACTATGAAAAGTAAAATTAAAAACAGAAAAAAACAAGAATTAAAATAGTCTTATTTCTTTTTCTTTCTTTTCTATCGTTTTTCTTCCCCACTTTCTTCTTTTTCTTTTTCTGATATTTTTTCAAGGCAATGTTGCTTGGTATAGCTCCGACTATCCTGTAACTAGCTCTAAAGAGCAGGCTGGCTATGAACTCACAGAGATCTGCCTGCCTCTGATTCCTGAGAGCTGGAATTAAGGCATAAGGCACCACTACCCGGGCTCTATGGTTAAGAAATGTGACTACTTTCACTCTGATCTCCAGGCAAGCTTTGTCTGTTAAAGCATGAACAAAACATCAACACACACACACATACAGACACACTATATTTGTATCTATATCTACCTATATATATATACATGTATATACATATATATGTCTCAAATGTATAGAGAATATCATACCTGTTTAGATTATATATGTATATACAGTACGTGATGATATTTTGATTATATATATATATATCTCAAATGTACTGGGAATATCATACCTGTTTAGATCATATTCATCTCTTCCCACAACCTCTCCCAGACACTCTCCCTTTATTCACTTCACCATATTCTGTTCTCTCTCTGTTTATTCATGAAGTCAAATTTCTTCTGTCCATATAATCTTGAATGTGAGCTTTTAACTGGACTTCTCAGAGACACCAGTTTTAAAGAAATCCTGTTTACCTCTCCTAAAAGTTATGTGCTGTCACTAGTACCAGGGTAGGAGTGAATAAGATGAAAGCACAATTGGCTTTAATTTACATTTTTATAATTGCTAAGGAATTTCTATAACTCATATGTTAATTTGGTTGTGTTCTTAATTTTCAAGCTTTTTTGTGGCCATTGTTATTTGTATACTTTACCTTTTGTCAGATGTATAATTGATAAAGAACTTTTACTTTTTTGTAGGATACCATACTGTTCAGATCATGATGTCTCTGCTGTAAGGTAATTTTCTTTTTAGTTTTATGAAGTTCCATTTAATAATAGCTGGTATTTAGGCCTGAATGTCTGTGAAGAATTATGATGGAATTTTGTTGGGGATTGTTGGTTTTGTTAGGAAGGCCACTTTTGCTATCTTAATCCTACTAACCCCTGAGCATTGAAGATATTTCTATCTTTTGATATTCTCTCTTCAATTTTTCTTTAAAGTGTTAAAGAGTTTTCATCCTATAAATCTTTCACTTCTTTGGTTAGAGTTACCCCCAGATATTTTCTACTCTCTTAGCCTACTGTGAAATACCTTGTTTCTTGATTTTTTTTTTAGTGCATTTGTCATTGTATGTAGATGGATATTGATTTGTGTGGATTAATTTTGTGTCTTGCTACTGTGCTGAAAGTGAAATTATATGAGCTATAAGTGTTTACTGGTGAAAGTTTTAGGATCACCTATGTTTGTTATCTTATCATTGACAAATAAATGCTCTTTGCTTTCTTCCTTTCCAATTTGTATTATCTTGAGCTTCTCCAGTTGTCTAATTTGACTAGCTATGATGTCAAGTGTTATATTGAATAGGTATGGAGAGTATGAATACTATTTTTTGTTAATGATTTTAGGGCATTTGCTTTGTATTTCTCCCCTTTTAAGTGATATTGGGTTTTGGCTTGTTTCAAATTGCTGTTATTATGTTTAAGTCAGTCCCTTGTACTCCTAACTTTCTGGTACTTTCCCTGTGAAGCCATGTTGGATTTTTACAAAGGCCATTTCTGCATCTAATGAGTTAATCTTGTGAGTTTTGTTTTTCTGATTGTTTACATGATTGATTATATTTACGATTTTAGATATTTTGAGCCATCCCCGCATCTTTGGGATGAAACCTACTTGAATATGGTCTATGACTTTTTTGATGTAATCTTAGATTTGATTTGGAAATTTTTTTGTTGAGTTTCTGTGCTCATAAAAGAATTCGGAGTTTCTATTTATTCTATGGAAAAATTTAATGTATTTTGGTGGTAAGTCTTTTTTGAAAGTTTGGTAGAATTCTGTGATGAAACCATCAGGCCTAGAAACCAGACCTTTTCTTTTTCATTTATTAATTTGTTTGTTTGCTTTTTTTTCTTTCTAGGCAGTGGGATAAAAAATTTTAATAACTGTTTATATTCTATACTGATTATAAGTCTGATTTAATTACTTGTCTGATTTTTAATTAACTTTGATAGGTGCTAAGTATTGAGAAAATTACCCATATCTTTTTTAAATTTATTTATTTTTTTAAACAATCTTTGCTCATGTTACATAACAATCTCAATGCCTACTCCCTCCCCTCCTATCAATCTACCCACCTTCCCCCACCCCACCCCCATCTTCTCTTCAGAGAGGGTAAGGCTTCCCAGATGGAGACAACAAAGTCTGACATATTGCTTGTCACATGACCAAGGCCCTTCCCTCCTATATCTAGGCTGAGCAATGTATCCCTTCAAAACGGATGGGGAAAAAAAAAAAACAGTTCAAATATGAGGGATAAATACTGGTCTCACTGCCAGTGGCTCCACAGACTGGCCAGCCACACAACTGTCACTCTCATTCAGACGGCCTAGTTTGGGTCTGTGAGATTCCCATGCTATTAGTCTAGATTCAGAGAGCTCCCACTAGCTCAGGCCAGCTGTTTTTATGAGTGTTTCCATCACAATCTTGACCCTTTTTCTTATATTATTGCTTCTCCCTCTCTTCGACTGGTCTCTGGGTGTTTAGCCCACTGCTAGCTGTGGATCTGCTTCCATCAATTGCTGGATGAAGGTTCTATAATGACAATTAAGGTACTCATCAATCTGATTACAAGGAAGGCCAGTTTAGGCACCCTCTCCACTATTGCTTAGGGTCTTAGCTGGGGTCATCCTTGTGGATTCCTGGAAATTTCCCTGGTGCCAGGTTTGACAATAGCCCCAAAATGGCTTCCAAAATTAATATATCTCTTTCCTTCCTCTCCTTCTCTGTCCTTCTCCCATCTCAACCATACTGTTCCCTCATGTTCTTCTTCTCCACCTCCCCTTCATCCCTCCCTTCTCCCCCTGTCCCCAATTCCAATTTTCTCAGGAGATCGTGTCTATTTTCCCTTCTCATAGCTAATTTTTACCTAGCTCCTCTGGGTTCATCAATTATAGGCTGTTTAACCCATTTGTCCAGCAAAATTCCACATTTCATTTTGAGTTTTCTAATTTGGTGGAGTACAGCTTTTTAAATTATGTCTTTATGATTCTCTGTATTTCTTCTGTGCCTGTTAGGCCTCCCTAGCATACTGGGACTATTTTTGCCTTTTTGAAAATTTTAGTGGGTTTCTGGTAGTCTTATTTGTTTTTTCAAAGAGCCAACTCTTTTTCATTGATTCCGTGTATTATTGTTGTTGTTGTTTGTTTGTTCCTATTTTATTGAATCAGTCCTGGGTATAATGATTTCTTGCCAACTACTCTTTTTGCTCATACAATTTTTTGTTGCTATTGAAGAACTTTCCTCTACAAAACTGACCAGAGGAGTTGCTGAGAAGAAGGTATATAATTTGGAATTTCCTTGAAATGTTCTTTAAATATTTGTCAGATTAATTTGGTTTATGTCTCTTAATTCCAGCATTTCTGTGTTCAATATTTGTTTGGATAATCTATCAATTGGGGAGGATGGGGTATCAAAATCTCCACTATCAGTGTGTGAGGATCAATATGTGTACTAATTTGTAGTAGTGTTTCTTTTACAAAGTAGTGTTTAGGGCATATATGTTAAGAACTGAATTGTCATCTTGGTAGATACGTCCTTTTCAGTGTATAAAGAATTTTTCCTGCCTCTATTGAACAATATTAGTTTGAAGTCTATTTTATTAGATGTTAAAATGGCAACACAGTTTTGTTTCTTATGTCAATTTGCTTAGAACGTCTTTATTCATTCTTTTTACCCTAAGGTGATGTCTATCCCTGCTATTGAGGCATGTTTCTTGGATGCAGAGGAAGCAGGAATTCTTGTTTCACATTCATTCTGTTAATCTATGTTATTTTATCAGGGAACTTATACTGATACCATTGATGTTGAGAATTATCAATGAGCAATGTTTGCTGATACCGGCTTTGTTTTTGAGGCATGTGTGCATGTGGTATGATGCCACCCCCTTTTGCTCTTTGCAACTGATGCCCAAGTTTCATTTATACCTATTATTTCCTTGGATGTGATTTGTGTGGTAGCTTGAATGTATTTGAATCCCACAAGCTCATAGGGAACAGCACTATTAGAAAATGTTATCTTGTTGGATAATAGTGGTCTTGTTGTAGGAGACTGGATGACCCATGACTTTAATCTAGACCTTGAGGTTGGAGGGTACACCATTAATATGGGCCATCCCTTAGGTTGAAAGTGTGTCCTTGTGATGGTGGACTTTGGATTCTTTTCCTCAAGCATCAGTCAGTGCAATAGTCAACTTCCAGCATCCTCTTTGTCAACTCCAATACCACATCCGTCTGCATGCTGCCATGCTCTACACATTGATGTACTGAATCTTTGAATTGTAAGTGAGTCGCCACAGTTAAAATTTTCTTTGTAGGAACTGCCATGGTCATGGTGTCTCTTCATAATAATAATAAACTGTTACTAAGGCAGTTAGACCATTCAGATTGTAGTTTTCTCTTTAGCACCTTCTGTCTGACAGGTTTTAAAATAAATAATGCTTAATTTTGGTTTTAACTTGGCATGACTTTGTTTATTCATCTATTGTAATTGTAAGTATTGCTGAACATAGTAGCCTAGACTAGCATCTGTGCTCTCTCTTAGAGTGTGCATAACAACTGTCCAATTCCTTTGGACATTTACAGTTTCCACTGAGAAATCAGATGGTATTCTAATAGGTCTTTGTAAGTTATTTGGCCTTTTATTGCATTGTAGCTTCTAAAATTTTGTTTGCTCTGTATATTTAGTATTTTGATTATAATGTGACAAGGGGATTTTCTTTTTCTGATGTAGTCTTTTAGATATTTGTAGGCTTCAGTGTACCCTGATGATACTCTTTTAGTTTAAGGAGAATTTTTTCTATGATTTTGTTTATTTTTTTGTGCTATGACCTATCTTTCTTCTTCTTCCTCAATGTATATTATTTAAAGATTGGTCTTTTCCCATTGTCCTGGATACTCTATATTTTTGTCTATAATTTCTCTAGTTTAACATTTTTCTTGATTTAAGTATCCAGTTCTCCTTTCTTGCTTTTGGTGCCTGAAATTCACTACCCAACTCTTTAATTCTGATGCTTGTGCTTCCTTCTGTGCTCTCAGTTCAACTTCCTAAAATTTTCATTTCCAAATTTCCCTTGGTTTGGATTTTCTTATTGATTCTATACATACTTTTAGTTCTTGAACTGTTTTATTCATATCTTTTCACTCCTTGTCTTCACTTTCACAAATTTATTGTTAGGAAAGTCCTTCTGTCTATGTATTATTATTTTTATTAGTTAAGGAATAAAGAAACTTGCTTGGCCTGATGGGGTAGAACAGAGCTAGTCAGGGAAAACTAAACTGAATGCTGGGGAAAGGAAGGCGGAGTTTAGAGAAGCCCTGGAGCCACTGCCAGGGACGGACATGACAAAACTTTGCTGGTAAGCCACTGCCACGTGGCAATACACAGACTAATAGAAATGGGTTAAATTAATATAAAAGAGCTAGCCAATAAAAGCTAGAACTAATAGGCCAAGCAGTCATTTAATTAAAATAGTTTCTGTGTGAATATTTCAGGAGTCTGGGCCTTCCTACTACAAACTGACTCTTCAATGTGGTCAACTATATCCACATAAAACCTGAGAAAGCTTAAAAAGGAACTCAAATAAAAAAAAGTTAAGCCACACATTTTTTTTTTTCTGCTGGTGGCATGCTGCAGCTCCTTTAAGAGATGTTGTCCTGATTCAGCAGTAGTAGCAAAACAAAACAAAACCACTGGGTTTGAAATGGTGGCTTCCTGGGTCATGCTGCCAGCACAAACTCTGGTTCTATCGGGAGGCCAAACAATTGAATGACATTTGTGGGCACAAGTGCTTACTTGGGATTGAGAACAAAGTAGCTGAGACCATGCCCACAGCTCAGTGCTCCCAGCCTGGACAAGGTCTACTAGGCATGCGTAGGTAAGAGAACATGGCAGATTCCTGCCAGCATACACAGTGATATTTCCAGACCGTGCATTGAACTGCATGGAATATTTTGCTATTGCTCAAATAAAAAGTGCTTATTGCTGCATGCTCCTTCTCAGAGTTAAAATGGTGAACCTAGTTCCTACCTGACAGTCCCAGAGCTGGTGTTGAATAACTCTGTCATTTTGCAAAGCAGAGAGAGGCAGAGCCAACACCTAGGGCTGCAGTGACCAAGCTGCATACCATTTTAAAAAACTGTCTAGGACAAAAAAGGATTACAGATACACAACAGGACAGATTTAGACATAAAAGGCCTCTAAATGAGACACAATGTGTTTAAAAAATATACATAGGCTTGGGAGAAAAAAGAAAAAGTGTATAGATAGTTATAAAAACAGGTACATGCCTTATAAAAAATTAAACACATTCTTTAAAGAGACAGAGTGCAGGCAGTCATAGATTAAAGGAGTAAAGATTATAAAATAAATATTAAAATGTAATAGAGTAAAAATAATAAACCTTGTAAAGATGAAATATACACAGAGAGTCTAGATTATGTGTATTATTGTGTTTTCTTTGAAATTTTTTGACTGTGAAGGAGCTAAGTAACCAACATATATACTTTAAAGGTATCTTGACTTCAGAATTTGAGTCTAAGGATATGTTGCTTTGGAAAAGAGATTCTTTTGTTTCCATAGAGGACAAAAACCTGTGGAATCCTTCCATACTAATGTGTTTTGACAGACTAAGACCTCCTTAAAGGCTGCCTTGAACAACCCTCAAAAAATTACTTTGCCCAATGAACAGAAGGAAACAGTTTGAAGAAAACTATGCCCATATTCTCAAATATTGTATATAAATGTTTGTTTATATATAAAGGTGGATATGCTCTAGAGATTTTCATGGGTATGGATCTTGGTTTATTGATACAAATTTAAGGTCAATTTTGTTATATGTATATTTCTGTTCTTGATTAAGGTATTGTTTTTGTTCAACTCATTTTAAAATGTAATGTATAATTAAGAAATATAGGTTAATAGATAATCATCCATAATTGTCAAAATTGTAGTCATGTTAGTTAGATTTTCTAGGTGTACAGAGATGTATTTCAGATGGATATGCATTCACCAAAACTTACTTATGGCTCAATCTGGAAGGCAGCAGTTGGGAGATGTGTCTCTGTACCATGGACAGAATGAGAGAAAGGAGGCAAGGAAGCCATATTCAGGTCTGTTTTTCTGTGGAAAACTTTTTAAAGCTTTCTCATGTCTGATATGAATGTAGGTGCCCAATGTTTAAACATCATTTGTAGGCTGAATTTTTCATTGGGACTGCCTATCAGCTCTGTCGCACCAGCTACTCCACAAATAACCACATTGAGACTTATTATTAATTTTAAATTCTCAGCCTATAGGTTAGAATTATCTCCTGCCAGGTCTTCCAACTTATATTAACCCATTTCTATTACTCCATGTACTGTCCTGAGGCTTGTTTACGTCATCTATGATCTTCCCCTGTTGCCTCTTTTGTGTCTGGCTCACAAGTCTCAGACTCCACCCTTCTTCTTCCCCAAATTCTCTCTGTCATAAAATTCTGCCTAGCTATTGACCAATCAGCTTTTTATTAAAAATGAGAAAAACACATTTCCTCAGTAAACAGAAGAATTATTCCCAGTAATTAATTTGTTCTTTAACTCCAAGCTTAGTCTCTAAGATCACTGTTTCCTCATTTCTCCTCACCCTAGACTGTTTGAATACCTTTGCTAAAAGTTGTTCTTTTTCCAATGTCTACTATATCAACATTTTCAGATTACTCCAAATCTTGCTATTCCTATATATTTTAGTAAATTGTAGTATGCTCATTTTGTCTACTTGTGACAATTATCACACTCAAAAGACTTTGAAAAGGTGGTTCTCATTATTAAATAAGCTCCAAGAAAAATGTATTAATATTTTAATGTGAATTTAATTAACCTGAGAAAATAGTTTTGGGAAACTGCCATTTTGCAAAGTCAAATCTCCCTTCTAAGAAGTAAGATCAAGTTTTTCTGCTTAGTGAAATACTTTCTGTTCTCCACATCTTATCTACTTTGTTACTATTTTAACTAAACATGTGCATTTTTGTAATTTCAGTTCAATATAAATAGACTTTATTTTAATTTTATATGCAAAACTCTAATTTGTTGATTAATAAAAATACTAGAGATTTATAATGTTAAATAATAATAAAAATTTTCTCATTATTTAATATTTTGTACCATTTTTAGTTATTTATAAATATATAACCCATGATAAATATGTAAGTATTTCCTAATTAATTATCCTTGAGTTGAGTGACTTTAAAATTTTCTGCTAAGGTTGAGTACAATTAACTTTCCATAAATGATGCATCTTAACTTTAGCAAAAACAAAAAAAAAAGTGGTTTGGTTTCTGGCCCTTAAAATGTGTTCTTTTTAAAAAATCCCATATAGTAATTACATTTTTATTGATTTAGTGTTGACAGTAACAAGGTAGAAAGCTAATATTAAAATAGCCACGGTCTTTTTTTCCGAAGGAATTTTAACATATACAAGAAATTGAGACTCCATATCACAATCATTTTAAATGGCAAAACAAATATAAATATCAAACCTACAGCATTTCTAAAATTAAAAATCACATTTTTATTGTTGCTTTTAGCAATGTTCAATTTCTGCAACTTTTATAGCAATTTGCTATAGAAGACAATGAAATTAAAAACTCAAAAGCTCACCAGTCAACAGTTAGAAAAGAGCAAGACTATCAAAATATCCTTGATCAACATTCTGACAGTTTATACATTGAAAAATTAGGAAGTGAGAGATGCCATGAATCATATAGTGTTTTGTTCCCAAATAATTTGCAAAAAGAACCAAACCATTCTAATTTGGACAGTAAGAATAGTAGTCTTGCATTATATAAAATAAGATACACTCTATAGAGAATCCTTTCTAACATGTACCATTCCTTTTTTATTGATTATTTTCCATATTTGTTTGAATTGTTTTTTTACCATATTTATGCTGGAGTTCTTTCAAACCCTTCCAGACACACTCTCACCTCCCTACTCACTAAATTTTGTTTTCTCTTTTTATTTCAAAGCCATAGAATCCATTGTCTGTTCCCCAACTTCTTGATTGTAGAATCTGCACAGAAGTGTACTTGATCTACCAAGGTTTATATTCTTAAAGAAAATTGACTCCTCTCAGAAGCTAAGAAATTAAAATAGCTTCTCACCAAGGGTGGGACTTCTTTCCTAACTCTCACTCTGAAACCTGGAATTTTGCTTTGCTTAACCTAGTTAAAGGTCATGGGCATGCCATCACCATCAAGAGGAGTTCATATGGTCAACTACATTAATGTGTCAGGCAAACAATGTTTCTTAAAGTCAAACACCACCTATGGTCTGTCCAAACATCAATAGAGATTTTTGATTTTTGTGAAAAAGTTTGTTATAAAGTAGTCCAACTTGAGGATGACCATGTTACAGTCTTCACATCTCTTCACACTGACCACTTATGAGTCTTCAGGCTAATCTCCATCTAATACAAAAAGAAGCTCCTCCAATAATAGCTGAGAGATGTACTTACCCATAGTGCTACCAGGCATTAATGCCATGTAATTTCTAATTAGCAAAAAATTAGTAATAGATATTCTTCTAAGGACTATATCTTATCCAGCCACATGCTCTTGGCAGCGTTAATGATCTGTTAATGTACTGTTTATGTTTCATGAAGTAAGCCTTATATCTTATCAAAAAGTATTTGTTTGTTGCCACCCATTCCACCTTTGTAACATAAGCATGTCATGCAAGACCAGGCATTGCTATAACTTACAAGACTGAGACTGAAAATTTCATATCATCTCTTTTAGTATATACATCATCCAATAGCAGTATAAGAATGTTCTAGTATTAGTTCTTAGTTTGGCAAGGTAAAATAGCAACACATATTTATATAAACTTAGAGACAAAAGAATTTATTGGTGAATCTGTTACCATCATGGCAAGGAGCAGGACGGCAGGACAGCAAACAGACAGGTATGGTACTGGAGCAGTACCTAGGAGCTTTCATCCTGCTCCAGAAGTAAAAAGCAGAAAAATAATAGATAGATAGGTAGATTTAATAATCTAAACAGATCATTGGGTTATATTTACATGACTCTTTCTGTGATGCAAACTACTTTCTCTATTCAAAACTCTAGCAACATAAAATGTCTTTATTTTTAGCAAAGATATAAAAGTAAAAATATTATGCATTATATTGAGGAAAACAGATGAAGAACAGAAAGAAATTGTCTCATTTTTCTAGGCTTTAGGAAACCAATGAGTCAACCTGGTATAAGTAATAATGGAGCTGTAGACAGCAGAGACTGGGCTTAATAGATGAAGAAAGGATATTAGGAGTTAGGAGGCTTATAGACACCCGAAAGGCACACATACAAACATGTTGATTTTTTGTTATCTTCTTTTGTTTCAAAATTGGGCTTATGTTTACTGATGTTTGTGAGATAATTCACTTTCCTCTGCTTTGATTATTATGAGAGTTGGCCAGTTATCTCTGTGAAATACTAAACTTCAGTTTCACAATCATGAATGACCATTATGCCTGGAATTAGGGCATATATATAGTTATGTTCTCAATCCCTCAACACACACATATACACATTATCATTAGCATCTTTGTTATCATTTTCATTTTCAATGGTGACTTTTTAATGTCCTTGCATGAAAGAGTTAACTTGTAATATTCCACTAGTACTATAAAGCACAACTATTGAGCAAATCAGTTTTTATGAAATTTTGCTCTATATCTCACTACCTGAAATACTGCTTTTTGAGATTTATGATGTTAGTTAATTCTGTACTAATAAAGGAAAAGCAAGTGTCAATATCATGTTACTGATAGTCTTAGAATATTTTAATTTTGCTTTATTTTCCTTTTAGGAAGAAATGAATAAGTAATAAAGAGGGTAATTTAAGCTTGAAATATAGTTAAGCTTAGAATACACAATGGATTAAAGGTAATTTGTCCAGAGAGTTATTTAAAGTTTTATTATTTCCATATTTATTCCATGAAAGAGTGAGAAGAATAAATGTTCCCTACTTATACTGAGATGTTAGAACCAAAGGGTGATAATCCATTGACAAACTGGTCTTAATGCTGTCACTGGCAAATAAATTGGAAGAATGAGATAGATCTATATTTTACTCTTGTAGACTACCATAATGAATAGCAAGAAGCTGCCTCAGATCAGCATTATAAATCCATCCTCACAGCTCTAAATTTGAAGATGAGGATGCCAGCAGGTTTTATATCTTCTTAATCCACTCACCTTCCCTTGCAAATCACGGTCTTCATGTGTTTTCATAGGGGGTTTCCTCTGTGACAGAATAACTCTGATGTCTTTTGCACTTATAGTAGATTATAACTCTATTCTTTAGAACAATTTTGCCTTAATTATATGTAGCTAGAGGCTGCTCGTTCATTTCCCAGCTGCCCAGACCCAATATAATCACGTGGAAGCTATATTAATTGCAACACTGTTTGGCCAATGACTCTAGCATATTCCTACATAGTTCTTAATCTAAAATTAGCATATTTCTGTTAAGCTATATATTGCCACATGGTTGTGGCCTACCAGTAAAGTTCCTTCTGGTGTTCAGCGTCTGTCTCCTGTGGTGACTATATGGTTTCTCTTTGATTCAGCTTACTCTCTCCTACTCTGTCTGTTTGGAATTTCTGTCTTGCCCTATTCTCTGATATTTTGGGCAATAGGCCCAAAACAGCTTCTTTATTAACCAATGGTATTCACAGCACACAGAGGGAAATCCCACATCAATTATGTACTTAAATTTTGTCTTTGTCTATTATAAAATAAAGTTGTTTTGGTTTAATGCCTCAACACACAAAATGGAGGCACAGAGTTTTGTCCTGCCTAGATTTTCATTGTTGTGATGTTTCCCTTCACAATTACTAAGTCTTTCATACACAATCACAGCACGTGTTTTTACTGTTTTTCATGCATTTGATATTGTGCGTAATGTTAGAGTACACCTCTTACAATTACTATCATTTACAACTAGAAACAGCTTGGCTCAGTCATTAAAGGCAAAGCAAGGCCTGTGACCACTTTGTGATTCTAAACTCAAAGCTAATGTAAACAGCCATTTACCTTAAAACATAAGTAAAGCTGTGAACTCTTCATGTTAAAACAAATAAAACAAGAAAGAGCAGATACAACTATAAAGTTCATCTTGGCAAAGCATTATGAAGGTTAACATTACTATCTTCTGAGAAATTACTTTTATTTGTTAATTAAGTTTTGTTACTAGCTACACGTTATCAGTGGTAAGCTACTTAAGTTAAAACATTGGGAATAAGAGAAGATAATAAGAAAATGTATTTTCATTAATTATTTTTTATGGTAGCATTTACCAATCTTGCAAGTGAACTCAAAGTATTTTCTTATTGCAAGTAACATCTGTTTTGGTTTAAATTCAAAATACTTCCTGATTCAAGTACCTTCTCTGTTTAAGTTTCAGCCCTGAATTCCTTTGGATGCTGAACAGCCTTATTGAAGGATAAGTGAAACAAACCACATCCTCTCCAAGTTTCTTTGATCATAGTGTTTCAACATCACAATAATATCACTAATACATTCAGTGAAATCAATATCAGAGGCTTTCATCTGTATGTGTAATATGAATTTGCTTTCTAAGTGACAAAATTTAGCCACTAGGCAAGAACCTGCCCTTGCCTCAACTGCCGACTGTATGTTGTCCATATTGAACCAGCTGGATGTAAAAATATGTGACTAGCATCTTTGCCAAGATAAGGTGAGATATTCCTTCAAAATTCCTGCTTCATAGAAAAGTTTGTCAGATATTCTAGGCCTGTATGCTGAAGATGGATGCCCTACCATTACAAAAGAACCTTGGGTGACTGTCCAGGCAGTCAGCAGTTTCTGTCAACTCTTAATTTGTGAAGTCACTTGTTCTGTACTTCCTGTTTACTCAGGTTAATATTTTATCCCTCTCAGATTTTGATGAGGTTGAGGGCTAGATAGTTACAGTCAGATTCTCCCTACTCCAGGAAGTAAATTAGGTAAGAAACTCTGGGTTCCTGTGGAAAGGACAGCTGATGGATTATTTTCTCTATTTTGCAAAATGCAGACAAACTGGATATTGTAATTATAATTCTTGATAACTCTTTTTGGTTTATATTATTAAAACCTTCCTTCTTTATCTATACAAAAATGGGAAAATGCTGTGGAATAATCCTTCTGTATACCATAAAACTATGTTGCTCTGATTATTAATAAAAAAGCCAATTGGCTGATAGCTAAGCACAATTTTTTGGGGAAAAGAGAATGCTAGTAAGAACAAGAGTAAAATCTGTGGGTCATGAGCCAGATGCAAAAGAAGCAACATGGGATGCACATAGATGAGGTAAATGAGCCTTGGGGTAGCACACAGATTAATAGAAAATATTTAATTTACGTTGTAAGAGCTTGCTAAAAACAAGTCTAAGCTATTGGTTGAGCATTTGTAATCAATATGAAGTCTCAGTGTGGTTATTTGAGGAGCGGCTAGTGGGACAGAGCTGATCCATGGTCCCATGGAAAACTCAGCCTACAAGTAATACTATGATTTGGCATCATGCATTGATAATAACTAACAATGTAACATTTATCTCATAAAATAACGGAAATGTCAAAAGCAAAAACAATTACTAAAATACTGAAGTCTTAAGGGAAAAACATTGTTAATCCTTATTTAAACAAAGTACAGTCCTTAGTTTTAATAAAGTAGAACATTGTAGCCATTAATATGGACAAATAGTTATGTTTCTGTGGAATGTTAAAAGAGACTATAATGTTTAACCTAATTATCATAGTGTATGATAAGCCATTAAAAGGTGTTAATTTTATGTTTTAACGTAGGAGTTGAAAAAAATCTTAAAAGTGAGCACCAGTTTTGATTAAGATGGATGACAAAAAATGACTCCTAGGGTGTTTGAAAATCCTCAATTCTTTTGAAGGTACACAGATAATATTACTCATATTATACATAGAAATATATGCCAGTGTTTTACTTTTAGACTAACTTCCATCTGTTTAACTTCCTACAATTCATCAAGATACAATCTTAGTCCACTCAACATGGAGACATTTTCCTTTGTTTCCAAATCTCCTTTACTAATAATTAATATATTAATCATATTTATTTAGCAAAGAAAATTTCAAAAACACCCTGACTTGAAGAAGCCAGGTATGGTTATTATAAAGACCAAAAGGAATTAAAATGTTTGATTCTTGATGACGAGAAAAACAAAAAAAAACTTGGTTTTACACAACATTATTTATAAATTAACTTTATTAATTTTTATGCATTCTTTTATTCCAATATTGGGATATCAATTTGATTTCTAATTTAAGCAAACATGATTGCCAAAATTTATTGTCAATAGCAAATAGATTGACTACTTAAAGTACAATTGTGGAAAATTTAGCCAAAACAAAAAACATGTCTTTAATATTTTCAGTGTTTCATTGATTACAAGTAAATCACATTGTGGTAATATGACCCCGGGTAGGATAAAGAAATAAAATGTATTGAACCACTTACTGCAGAGAATTGGCTTTATCAAGATTTAGGTCACTTACCAGGATAACACATAAGTTGCAGTGGATACAGTAGACAGAATAGAGACAATGTCAGACTCTAATGACCAGAGTGACATATAAACAAAGATATTAGAGACTAAAATCTCCTACTCTTGAATGGTTTGAACTTAATATTTATAATCTTGCTGAAGATGTTAAGTTAATTATGATAGTTTTCCAAATATTTTTAAACAAGAAAATAGAGTTAGGGTTAGGAGACTTTAATATTATGCTTGTGCACATAAAGAGATGTTCTTTGTATCCATTATGTTAGTTGCTTATATTTCTTCAACATATTTACAGTTACAGAATGAATACTAGTGGAAGTCAAACCTGGATACTCTGCATCTCTGATTTCCCTTTAAGTATATTTGTTTCCTGTTGATTTCTCTAATGTCACCTAGATTTATTGAGATTTTACATAAATGTTGTATATATTTGTCTATTCAAAATCACATTTTAAAGACTGTGTTGTTTACAACAGCATATATTAAAGTTTAAGAGAGTGAAAAAATCCAGTAACCAACAATAATTTTCATTGTTAGTGTTTACAATTTCTGATCATTATCTCAGTATGTCTCTGTATACATCCAAATTTCACTATAAATTATATATACCTAATCATGTTTCAATAAAGTCTCAAAATATAAATTTAAATGTAAGTTAGGTAATGTAAATAAAGGATGCTTTTCTATTGAACACACATTGTGCAAAGAAGAATTTGCTTGCTTTCCTCCTCTAAAGCATATAACAATCCAAAATTTGCTCATCTATCTCAGCATTTTCTTCTGCAAGCCAAGTGTGTCTGCTAACAAACCAGCTCAGGAATAGACCATCCAGAACAATAAAGTCATTAAACCTCTGGTGAATAATCAATTTTAAAGACCACAGATCCAGAGCTTATTTAAACATAGGAAAATGGGGCTGGAGAGATGGCTCAGAGGTTAAGAGCATTGGCTACACTTCCAAAGGTCCTGAGTTCAATTCCCAGCAACCACAAGGTGGCTCACAACCATCTGTAATAAAAATATGGTGCCCTCTTCTGGCCTGAGGGGACATATGCAGGCAGACCACTGTATACTTAATAAATAAATAAATCTTTAAAAAAAATAAACATAGGAAAATTACTGATATGTCAGTCTGTAGAATAAATTCTCAGATGAACTGTGGTTACTGGAAGGTATGGAATCTCAGTTAAAAGAAAAATGAATGTGTATACTAAGAATATCAATCAAAATCATGTAAGAAATATTGTATCTTAGTAAGCTAAACAGGAAAGAAAAACCTAAAAAATACAGAGTTTCTCCACAAATTAAATACCCAATCTCTAGTAATAATGCATGTAAGATTGAGCTCGTTTCCCAGAATTCATGTAAAAGGGAAAAATAAAATTCACAGATCAATTTCTAATTTCCACTTGCTCAGCATGGCACACACACACACACACACACACACACAGTGAGAGAAATCATAACTACACTAAGTCTAATAATCTTAAATTTAAAACGTAGCAAAAAGCAAATAAAAGAAAAATGAATGAAAAGTATACTCAAGAACTATTTCCAAGAAATTTTCACTGTAGAGTTCGTCATTTTTAAAGAGTGACACATTGTAACAGCTGACATTTTAGATGTACAAAATCCATTTATGCAGTTTAGGAATTTTCTTTAAAAATCCTGGAAAGGTACATAAATTGTAAAAAAGTAACTGATTATGCCAATATGGATAAATTATAATTTGAAACCACAAAGCTAGATAGAATGAAATGCTATTTTGATAGTGAGTGATAGTAAAACACACAAGAATATAATAGAAGTTATTAGAATTAAACCAGAGGTTTAGATAGGAGACCTTATCTGTTGTGGTGATGAAGAGGATAATTGTATTTTTATAAGATAGCAAATTTTGAGCTTGGGAAGCAAGATTATATGAAATGATTTTGCCTTTATTTTTCTAGATGGATTGGTTACTTAATATCATTAAATTAAAGTTTAAGTTCATGTGATCTATCAGTGGCATAGTTAGAAATGTGCAGTACTGTAAACAGACATGTCAATCAAAGGGAGATGCAGAAAATGACAAAGGACAGAGTGTAGTAGCTGGTGTTTTCATTGCTCTACTGAGTACCTTGAAAGGAGTAACTCAAAGGCATTTGTAAAGATATGACTCGCCTTGTGGTATTGTGTTGTCCCTTTTATAAATGGTGACAATGATTTATTGTTTTAAAATACATATTGCATTAGCATTCATTAATGTTTCCTTTTTGTCTTTTTAAGGTAACTAATTCTCATACTAATACTAAATCAATATGGTATATTTACATATTTGCCAGCATAGGTTAAAATGGAGCAAATACATATTTTTCCTTTACTAACAAAAATAAATAAAAAGCAAACTAAGTAGCCTTCTAGTCAGAGGCTTATTTTCATTATCAAATTGATTGACCATAGATAAATTGAAGAGTATGTTTACTATTTTTGTAATATCAAAATAAAAGGAAGAAGTCAAATGATGAGTGTGTTTCTTTCTAATTAAACAATATCATTGACAAAACTCACTCTCTCCTATGGTCTAGTCTCGTTGGCATGAGAAGGTACCATGCAGGATCCTTGAGAAGGTACCATGCAGGATCCTAGAAAAAGATTCCTGGAACTATCTAAAATAAAAAAAAGAAACAAAAAACAAAAAACACCTCGTCCTTTGATCTGCTTGTCTAAACATGTGCTAGGGTAATGGTGGCACGGAACTAGTGGTAGTGTGGTGTAGGAGTTCCTTCTGTTTATGTGTTGCTTTCATTGGATAATGAATAAAGAAACTGCCTCGGCCTAGTTCATAGGGCAGAACTTAGGTTGATGGAGTAGACAGAACTGAATGCTGGGAAGAAGGACAGAGTGGCAGACAGCATGGATCTCCTGCCTGAGATGGACACTGGTTAGAATCTTGCCAGTAAGCCAGTCATGTGGCGAAACAGAGATTAACAGAAATGGGTTAAATTAAGATGTAAGAATTAGCCAATAAGAAGTTAGAGCTAATGGGCCAGGCAGTGTTTAAATAAATACAGTTTCTGTGTGATTATTTTGGGTGTAAGCTAGCCAGGTGGCCGGGACAGAACAAAAAGGGCCATTCTCCATGCAACAGTTGTGACCAACCAATGTCTGGTTTAACTTGAGGCCAGGTCTGAGAAGGATGGCATGCACTACACTGCCTGTATGATTAGGAAGCAGAGAGTGGATAGCCCAGAGACCTAAGATAGATCCAAAATCAAGTGGTAAAAAGAAATAACTCCTAATGATATATTGCTATATTCACAGATCTATTCCTTCTCCAGTTGTCATCAGAGGGGCTTCCGCTGGCAGCAAATGGTAGTGGGTATAGAGATCATAGCATGACATGTAGAGAGAGAGTCTAAATTGGAAGTCTTTTCTGGGACCCTCCCCACAGAGATGAGGAAACGTGTGAAGATGCAGGTAAGACTGTAGGAGCACGTGGGCAAAGAGGACACCAGGAGGACATGGCTCACTGAATCAACTAAGCCGGGCTCGTATGGACTCACAGGAAACTGAAGCAGCAAGCATGAACATCAGTCTACACTAGGACTTGTGCAAATACGCTGTGGATGCTAGCGTGATGTTTTTGTGGGACTTCTAACAGAGAGCAGAACAGATGTGTCCTACACTTTCGCTTATTCTTCAGACTCTTTTGCTCCTATTGGTTTGCCAATACAAGAGCTATTGCTTTGTCTTAATCCATCTTGTTTTGTCATGTTTGGTTATTGTTTCTTAGAGGCCTTCTCTTTTTTAAAGGAAAATGTAGAGGGGAATAGATCTAGGACGAGAAGGAGGTGGAAGGAAGAGTTGGGAGGCGCAGACGGAGAGGAAACTGGTTGGGATATCTTGCATGGGAAAAGAATCTATTTTCAGGAATAACAACAACAATGATAATATAGCAGGTCTTAGTGTACTGATACATGATAGCACATGACATTAAAACCACATTCTTGGCTAATCTTGATGGTTACTGTGATTGGAGCAGGACCTAACTTAGAAATAGCTCTATGAGAACACTCTTAAAAATGAATCTTTTAGTTGTCGGAAGACCCACCCTAAATTTGGATGAAATCTTTCGGCAGATGCCCATTTTAAAAGGTGGAGAAAAATGGTCTTGCTTTTGCATGGCTGCCTTCTTCCTGCAATCTCATCCTGCTGACAAGTTATTTTACTCTGTTTGTTTTGATGTCTCTACCCTGTTGCACCTGCTGCCACTGGTGCTGCATTATTTGCTGATATCAGAATGCAACTTCTTTCCAAAGCTGTCTAATTCTTAAAGGTTCTCAAAAATCATTTAGGCATTGTGTGCCAGACTGGGAAGGCTGAGGCATTCAGTTTTTAGACAGAATAGCTACTAGGTTCTCAACTAAAATTTTTACTAGCACTAGGTTTCCTATTTTATGTGTGCGCGCACACACATACACAGAGAGAGAGAGAGAGAGAGAGAGAGAGAGAGAGAGAGAGAGAGAGAGAGAGAGAGAGAAAGGGAGAGAAAGAGAGAATTTCTTCAGAAAGAGAGAGAGAGAGAGAGAGAGAGAGAGAAAGGGAGAGAAAGAGAGAATTTCTTCATAATAGAAAGTAGCATTTTTATGTGTGATTAAAAATGTTAATTAAACACATTGACCTAGTTATCTTAAATCATGTGTTACCAGGTAGGAGAATAGAAGTATATATGTTTAAAAGTGACAGAAGTTTCTGTGGATTATTAAATGTTTCTTTTTAGGCTGAAATGTGAAAATATAGGTACCATAAGCATAGTAAAATATATAAATGGATTCTATATTGTATTCAACACAGCACTATATTATACATTTTAATAAATCAAATGTCTCAGAATATATTTTATCATTCATATGAAGATAGGCAGTTCTAAAGAAGAAAAATATTAAGAGAAATGTTTGTCTAAATTTTTATATAGTCAGCCAAACAAACTGCTGTTTTGATAGTCTATTTAACAATATAGACTTAGAAAATATTTCAGTTATACAGATAATAGTGTGTTTTATTTAAAACCTACTTTCTGTTTAACACAACTGACATTTTCTTAAGTGATTTAGGAAGATAAATGATTATATCCCATATATTTGCAAATAAATATTTCCATACAATAAACAACAAAGTACTGATAATGACTTTTGGAGATTTTCAAGACATAAATACTACCATAATCCATTTATCCTGGGAAAAATTGTATTGTCATAGACCACATCACCATCTAGTCAACCTTCCATGTATTGACTCCTTTGTG
Source organism: Ondatra zibethicus (assembly GCA_004026605.1). Classification (NCBI taxonomy): domain Eukaryota; kingdom Metazoa; phylum Chordata; class Mammalia; order Rodentia; family Cricetidae; genus Ondatra; species Ondatra zibethicus. The sequence continues at coordinate 41,555 of PVIU01014306.1, forward strand.
AGCATACATATATGAGATGTGTGTGCAGTTTTCTATATGCCAAATTTGGTTGGGTAGCTACAAATTATGTGAAAAATAAAAGCAAGCTTCAAATTAGAACAGATATTGTATACATTCAAATAAAACTATATTTACAGGTTATGATGGCAAGGTTTTATGTCTAATCATTATCATTTGCTTCCAGAAAAACTCATCTTAATACTCACAAGAAAGTAAGGAGTTACATGAAACATAATTTCAACATGAAATAAGAAATTTAATTTCAACATTTATAATTAATTGGATTGAACTGCTGCACATTGAAAAGGCATGAAAAGTGAATAAAGTTTGCTTCACAGATTCATGACAAAACATTGAAATATTCCTAAATTTTTTAATGAAAATTATTGCAGTTCTATATGTTCCTTGATTCTTAATTCCTTAAAGAGATATATTGTCAGAGATAAGCTTCAACAAGAATACCACTTATTAGGCTAGGAACATAGGGATTAGAATTATAAGTAAAGAAGATAAAGATATGAGTGAAAACAATAAAACAGAAACATAGTATATTACCAGGAGTGAGTTCCAGTGAATACTGAAATGGCACACTTTTAATTTTCCGTACACTTTCTTTTTCAAATTTATTTTGTAAATTTCTTTCCTCATTTTGCATACCAATCCCAGCTCCTACTCCCTCCTCTCCTGCTCCCTCCAATCTTCCCCCATTCTACCTCCCATGCATTTGTCAGAGAGGGTATGGATTCCCATTGGGAGTCAACATAGTCTATCTAGCACATTGCTTTGAGGCAGGACCAAGGCCCTTCCCACTATATCTAGGCTTAACAAGATATCCTTCAAAAGAAAATGGGTTCTAAAAAGCCAATACAAGCAATAGGGGTAAAATCTTGGTCTCACTGATAGTGGTCTCATAGTCTGCCCCAGCCATACAACTGTCACTCACACTCAGAGGGCCTAATTTGGTCCTATGCTGGTTCCCTCACTGTGAGGTCAGATTAGATGGGTTCTCATTATTTCAGGTACACTGCTTCAGTAGGTATCCCCATTATAGTCTTGATCTCTTTGCTCATAGTCTCCTCCCCTTCTTCAGCTGGTGTTTGGGAGCTTAGCCCAATGCTCTGCTGTGGATCTCTCCATCTGCTTCCATCAGTCTTGGATGAAGGCTTTATGATGACATTTAAGATAGTCATCAGTCTGACTACAGGGCATGGCCAGTTCAGGCACCCTCTCCACTATTGTTTAGGGTCTTAGCTAGGGTCATCCTTGTGGATTCCTGGAAATTTCTCTAGTGCCATGTTTTTTGCTAGCCCCATAATGGCTCCCTTAAACAAGATATCTCTTTTCTTGCTCTCCTTCTCTGTCCTTCCCCCATCTCAACCATCCAGTTTTTTTTTCTACCTCAAGTTCTTCTCCCCTCTCCCCTTCTCTCCTTTCCTTCCCTTCTGCCCTTCCTTCTTTGCCCACCCTCATTCTCCCAATTTTCTGAGGAGACCTTATATATTTCTCTTTCCCAGAGGGATCTAAATATGTTTCTCTTTGTTCTCCTTTGGGAATTTCTTCCAGATCAAGTCATTACAACAGGTGGAAGGTTTCTTGGGATTCTTTAGTTTCTCAAATTTTCTTTGTTTGATGATCTTAGTGATAATAATGATCACCATTCAAAGAAGACCTTCAAATCATAAAAATTAAAATATTAATGTATATAAAATATTAAGAAATAATAAACACTTTAATATGAAAATTTGCCTAAACATGGCACTAATGGTCATTTTATAGAAGAAAATGTGCTAGTTACTCTGTAAAGAATTATTACAGAAAAAAGAATAACATAGATGTGTAGATGATTCAGTCAATAAAATGCTTCCATGCAAACATGAAGACTTCAGATTGAATATCCAGCATCCACATAAAAGCAAATTCTGGTATAGAATTCCCATAATGCTAGTCCTGGGAAGGCAGTAGTAAGCAGATCTGGGAATTGCTAACCAGCCATTCAGGTCAAGTCAGTAAGCTTCAGGTTCAATGAGGGACTCTGTAGCAAAAATAAAATGATGAATAACTGAGTAAGATAGTCATAGTGCTCTCTCAAGAATCGAATGTACCCTAAAACATGTGTATACACATATAAACACACAATAAAAATTGATAATAACTATAAATGTTATTTATTCATTATGAAATATTTCAATCTTTTGAATTTGGCAAGAACTTTTCAAAATCCAAGAACATGAACAATTTTGAAAACACATTTATGCCTGTGAAAAGCACATAAATTCAATTTCTCATATCATTACAAATGTCTTGTGAAATGTCTCAGCTAAACACTTTCTGTTTTTTCTACTTACCTTGACAGTCAAGCCTTGATCTTTAGCTTAAGTCAGCCTCCATGGGTACATATATTTATAGATTATACATACATACACATAAATAGATTATATATATAGATTTATGTTAATATTTATATATTTAAACATATTAATATTTTATAAAACATATAAATATAAGTTTATATTATATATAAATATCTTATGTATTATGTATATTTATGTTAATATAGTAACATAAATTGCCTTTTCAATGATTATCACCAGATCCAAAAATTTATGGTAATGACCATACTGCCTTTATAATGAGTCTGAAATTTTTCCCTCTCTTATGAAGTTTCTGTCTCCCATAGGCTGTTTGAGACATTTGTCCACAGCTAGTGCCATTCTTTCTGGCAGCTGTGGAAACTATATAAGGTAGGACTGACAACTTACAAGGGTGCAAGTCTCTGCAGAAAACTCATTCCTTTTCTTTCATCTGCATTCACTGCCTGCCTCACTTCATGTAGCATGGAAACTTGCTAAAGTTCCCTATCTCTGTTGACATTTAGACTGGTATAGTCTTGTACATTTAACCATAGAATCTAAAGTATATGGGTATAGCAACACTGTCATGTTTGGAAGAAACTTTTTTTTCCTTTTTATTTAACCCTCACAAAGAAACCAGATTTGCAAGGTTTCTATGATTCAGTCTCCTAAGAGATGAGAATTTTTGATCTCTGAGTATTTCTCAATAACACAATGATATAAATAAAAATATTTTTAAGTGATATTCACATAATTATGGAAAGGAAAATTCTAAAAATACAAATAAATCTTTAGTGGAAAGCTTTTCTAATATAATAAATCACACAGAAGACAGAATATTAGCACTTGGTTGCAAGGTACAAACACCATTCATTCAAGGTTAGTAAGATGTTAAATGTTAAGTGGGAAGGGAGTCTATCTGAGATATCATGGAAATATAAAATTTTTCATTAAATTCATAGCAAAAAATTTCATAGACTTAGGAAAATTATGCTCAGCTCATGCAGTTATAAGAGGTGAACATAACACTGTGTATGAAAAGAAACTCCTGCTATCATTTTAGAATTCAAACACAAAATGAAAACAATCTTAAAATCTTTAGGAGAGAGAGACTACATAAGAAATAAAAACAGAACCATGAGAATAATATTTGATTTTTCAGAAAGATTCTTAAAGGCCAGAAGGGTATGGAGGATATATATCCACTTCCCAAAGACCACAACTACACAACCATAATACTCTACCTAACAAAACTATAATAATTGAAGAATAAAGCAAAAACATCTTAAAGTAAAAACTGACTTAAGAAATATATGACAACCAACTCATCCCTACAAAGGTACTGGAATGATCACATCAAAGTGAAGAGAAAAATACACAGCCAGAAGGCTACAAGCAAAGCAAAAAGCAAATTGAGCTGGGATTTTGTCTTATCTCAGTCAGAATAATAAATAACAAGAAGAGAGCATAAGTTTTAAGAACAGGTATTGCTATATGAGAATATTTAGAAGTAGCAAATGAAACAAGAAATGAATTATAATCTCAATTTCAGAATAAAATTAAATAAAAAGATACAGAAAATGGCAAAAATACTGGCCATGATACAGGTGACAAAGTGGACTCATAATTATTGTTGTTATGTATGTTAAGTGGTATAGCTATTATAGAAATCAGTGTAAGATTTTTTCAAAAAAATGTTAAAAGTAGAACTATTAGAGCCATGATGACACATGCCTTTAAAACAAGGACTCTGTAATTAGAGGTAAGTATTTTCCTTTGAGTTCAAGGCTTGCCTGCTTACATAGAGAATACTAAGCCAACCAGGATTTCAGAGTGAAACCCTATATTAACATAAATGTAAGGTAAAAATAGAACTACCTTGTAACCCAGCTATACCACAAAAGATTAAAAGTACTCTATTTCCCAATGCAGAGACACTTGCATAGCCTTGTTTATATATTCATAAGAATTAGGAAATTAAATAAGGCTGAATAGTATGTTTAACTGATGAACAGAAAATGAAATGCATAATTTTTACAGGAACTCTACTTGAAAAAATTTTTGCGAATAGACCACAAATCATTCCTGGAATTCCACCTCTGCCATTTGAAATACTTATCTATTTGTCTGTGTCTCTGTCTTTCTGTCTCTATCTATCTATCTATCTATCTATCTATCTATCTATCTATCTATCATCTATCATCTATCTTTCTGTCCATCTCTCTGTCTGTCTATCTACCCAATCATCCATCCATTTATTGGTCCATCTACCTATCCATCCATCATCTATCTGTCTGTCTATCTATCATCTATATATCTATGTATCTATCTATCATCTGTCATCTTCAGGAGTTTAACTGATTATTGCTCTAGTTTTTTAAATTCTTCAGTTTTATAGTCTCACTAACCTTTATAGTCACTTCTCTTTTGTAAGTTTAAGTTTTGGAATACTACTTTTGATATGGTACAGCTTTTTCCTTAACTTCCACCCCCTTCTCCTGTATGATGATAGATGTAAATTTTAGATCTGTTTCTGGGCAGAACCATTCTCTGGACTTCTGAATTCCACATCTCTATGGTCTTACAGACTTCTCTGTTTAGTTTGATAATTTTGAAAGTTACCTTGTAATTTTTTTTCCCTATACACCTATATACCTGCTTTCTGTCTTGTCTTGTTATTGCAACTTTTCTTATTTAACTCTTAATTATATCTGTAACTGAATTTTATGTCTGTCATCTATAAGTCCATAATTATAAAAAAGAACACTTACAGAATTACCTGCAGCCTCATTTGCCACTGAAAGTGCTACATTGTATCACCTTTGGAACTAAATATGACCCACTAAGTTTCCTGGAGTGTGGAATGTCTTATATAATCATCTTCCAAATCTAGTCCTAATACAGCTGTTGACATGAGAAAATTTCTCAAAGATCATATCATTACTGAATGAGTAAAATAAGTATACTTAAACAGGAAAAATATATAATAAATAAAAAATCTATTTCTGAATCTTAATCATATAATTACATAATATTTATAACACCTACGTCCATCTTACAATTGTTTAGTTATTTGTGCATGAATGTGTGCATGTGTAAACATGAGTACGTTACAGGTAGTTAGTTGTGAGCCACACAATGTAGGTACTGGGAGCAACTCAGGTCATCTGACAGAAGGTGTGTTTGTAACCTCCGAACTATCTACTGATACTATCTACAAACTTTTGATTTATACATATTACACCCATATCATAGATACTGTTTACAGACATTGCGATGGGGTAGGCAGAGAGTTGGCAGGGGGGAAACTTGGAAGAGAGGAAGGAAAATAAACCAGAGACACAAAGTAAAATTTAAAAAAAGAAAGAAAAATAACCTCCATGGATTCATGTTTTTGAATTTTTAGTAGACATAGAGGAGAACTCTGATAGGATTAGAAGGATTAGGAGAAATCCCAGAACTCAGGAGGCAGAGGCAGGTAGAACTCTCTGACTTAGAGGCCAGCCTGGGTACAAGAGCTAGTTCCAGGACAGGCTTCAAAGCAACACAAAGAAACACTGTCTTGAAAAAAAAAACTTAGGAGATATGTCATTTTGGAGAAAATAAGTCACTGCAGTGGACCTTGAAGTTTTCAAAAGCCCATACCCATCCCAGGTTTTTTTTTTTTTCCCCTTCTTTCTTTTGGCGTGACAATCAGCATGTAATTTTCAGCTACTGCTCCAATGATATGGGCCAACATCTAAAACTGTAAACAAGACCCCAATTAATTACTTTTTTATATAAGAGATACTTTAGTCACAGGGTCCTTTCATAGAAATAAACCAGTGACATTAGAAAATAATAAAGCCTCTCTTGAAACTTAAAACAGTGTTTATTTATACTTGCGTGTACACATGCACAAGCACACATCCATCCTCTCCTTCTACCATGTGACTCCTGGAAATGGAATGCATCTTTACCCACTGAATATGAATAGTTGCTAGTTTGTACTTAATTCTTCTTTCTTTGGATATAGACCATGTCTGTGCAAATAGCAATAGTTAATAAAATATGATAGTGGACTTATACCATGACTTAAAAATGAATTCCTTCTAAAATATTTGATGGGCTGCAAATGTAATTTAAGATTGGCAATGTTAGATTACACAACCAAAGATAAAAATATGTAAGACATTTGAATATAAGAAAGGAAAAGGTAGGATGTTATATCACATAAAAATCATATTTCAACCTATATAAAGGGAAAGCATGGAAAAGAAGATTTGGGGTTGAGTTGGGAAATATTGACAGACATGAAGGGTGATAGAATAATACATAGGACTAAATTGCCTTAGCTTTGGTCTTGGATCTTTCTCAATAAAGGAACTTGAGCAAGCTAGTAACCTCTTCGGTTCCTCTAAATTTTGAAGAAAGAATGCTAATAATTTCCCCCTTTTTTATGAAATATCTGGTGGGTTAATGTACATAAAAGACACAGAAATATGTGGCAAATGATAAAGATCAATTAAGCACTGAAGTCATTTCTATGTATCTAAGATGTTACTCTCCCCAGCCCAGGAATTGTATGACACTAATATTAAGATTTACTGTTTGCCTGCAGAAAGTGTGTAGAGCAATTGTAACTTCGTTGTGAGATTAAGAAACATTGCTTTTTAATTAAGATATTATAGAAGAATATAATCCTGGGGTGAAAACAGCAAACTATAAGAGACTCAAAAATGCCTTCCATGCAATGAATTAGACTGGAATAAGTAGAGTAAATGACAAAATCAATAGACACAATTAGTAGCTACAAATTTTAAAAGCCTTATTCTCATTTCACCACACATTTCTCAAAACAGTAGCAACAACAAAACTATATCTCATTTACTTTCTAAGAAAACCACTGTAAGACAGTTTTTTCAGTCATCACTGCAGTCTAATAATGTTTTGTCACTATGCTCTTCCTTTATGCTTACAACATGGTTAGCAATGTCAATAAGTAATACATAAAAATAAAATGAAATAAAAGCCTATTCCTACATAGTTAAAATTCATATTGAAGATTAAAATATCAAAACACTGATGTCATGAAACAAAGAAAATTGGAAATAAATTATCACATAAAATATGCTCGTGGAAAATAGTTGATTATCAGCAGACTAAAATCTCAAATAGGAGCGACTGAGTCTAGTTTTTGGCAAATACCTTGTAACTTACATTTTCTGGTAAAAAGTTTCTGCAATAACTTGGTTTTGCACAAATATTCAATTTGGATATCTGAGAATAGATACTTCCAGGTAATGAATCCATAGAACATAAACTGCAGAAAAGCTCAGCGACTTCACAAGGTACTATTTAAACTACTTACCTTAAAGTGTACAGATATATCAAACATGGAGTGAGTTATCATGAAAATAATGAGCACATTATTTTCAAGCACCTATGCACATACTAGAAAGTTTGTTTCATCCCAATACCTTCCATATGATAATATCATGTTTGCAAGAAAAAGAAGATGGAGAAAGTTGTCACTGTCTACTGTCTAATGTGCCTTACTTCATATCGCCATGTTAATTTTGTATGGTGTACTTTATCAAACCCTATATTGACCCTGGCACAGGCAAATCTGAGGGAGTGTGAAGAATGCAAATAAGTTAAAATTATGTTTTAAAAAGTTGCCTACTTGCATAAACTTTACATGATTTAATTTGGTTTTGTTTCCTTCCTAACATGGCATACATACATATTTATGTTTTCTGATATAGCATTATTTTTAGAATCACAATTGTTCCTGCACCAACAGCTTCTATCACGAAAAACGTTAAGGGAACTATATAACTGTATGCTTAAATTATTAATGAAAACACCATTTTATGTACATAAAATTAAAAATGGAAATAAAATCCTCATTGATATGTTGTTTATACATTAAATTATTTTTCAGTATTTCAGAATAACACTTTGTCATTCAGAATTCAATAACAAAATATACATATATCACATATGTGTGTACATCTCAATACATATATTTCAAATATATAATATAGCAATAGTACATCATATTCTACATGAAAATAAAGTGGTGCCTTCTATAAGCCATGCATTCTATTTGCAAGCCTAACAGACATGTATTATGGTTTGAACATGTGGTAGAACTTTCTTTTCTATCTTCATATATCAGTTATAGTCTATACAGATATGATCCAAAAATTAAGGAAAATATAAATGAGAAGTAATATAATGAGAGGATTAATCCTTTGAAAATACTAACTTGCCAACATATTTAGTTGATACATACTAGTAAAAATTGAAGATAATAATAACTATCAAATCAATTAATAATTGAGGAGATGGTTATTCATGACTGGTGAATAATATTAGTGTTACTCTACAGTAGAATCTAAATGTGTGCTAACTTGATATAGGAAAATGTACTTGAAGGTTGGACACCCTTGCCTCCACAGAGCCAGAAGCTGCAGACTAAATGCATTATAAAGTGAAGAATGCAAATTTTTGATGACTTGATTTTTGTTTTCCTATCTTGTGTTTTCTCTTTCTGAATTGTAAACTTTTATAAATTTCTTTATTTCATCTTGGCTAATTTGATATGGATTCTCTCAACATGTTTCACTTAATGATGAATTTCTGAGTACTTTCTTAAAACATCTGCCCATTGTTCTCTAACCCCTAATATATGTGCAAATAAATGGTTCTTGCTTACTCAATCTCACCACATTTAAAGTTAGTTTTATAAGTTGGATATAGTGATGGACACCTACAATTCCAGGACTTAATCCAAATTTATAACTCTTCCTGAAAATTAACTACAATGTGAAGCCTAAAATGTTAAATTTCTAATAGAAAATATATCCACTACCCTATACGATGCAAAGACCTTATGAAACAAAATTTAAGAAAGGAAATGAATCAATTAAAAAATTGATCTATAGAGAAAGCTTTCCAAAACAGAAGTAAATATGAATAAGTCAGTATCTTAAGACATACTCATCATCATTATTGAATAAGAAAAGGAAAACTAGAAATTATTTCAAATTTGGTTTTGCACAAATTAAAATGGCTAGTGTCAAGTATGTATATGACAATATGAGTTGGTTGAGATGTGGTGTAATGGGAATACATACTTGTTTTTCTTGTAACTGAAAATTAGTTCGGCCAAATTAGAAGTCAGTGTGCAGAATCCTACATTATCTGAAGGCTAAAAAGTGTAATCTAGATGTATGTCTCCTTGGATATGCCTGAAGTATTCAATGTTGTAGCACAAACAACAAAAACCCAGGGACAGATATTGGCATTCAAGCTGAAAGATCACAGAAGCAAAGCAACGAATCACTAGAGAGCTCTTAGCTCTAGGATGTCTTCAGACAGAAAAGATAACAAGTTCCTGTCTCATCCGCTCTTATAGTCCTCTCTAGTGCTGATATTAAAGGCGTGCACCACCTCCACCTGATCTCTGTGGCTAACTAGTGTGGCTGCTGGGACTAATAGTGTATGCCACTACTGCCTGGCCTTAAGGTTGACTAGTGTCTAGCTTTTCACTCTGATCTTCAGGCAAGATGTATTTGTTAGATCACAAACAAAATATCATTCTACTTTATCTTTTTCTACATTTACTTGCCCAGCCATGATCATAGATGCTCTATTTGCAAAAACAAGAAATTGGAAACAAACTGATTGTTCTTCAAATATACAAAGGCAAAGTCTGTACATTATCTCTTACTTGTGGCTTCTAACCCTGAATCTTTCAATTTAAATCTTATAGTCTGAAGGAATTACAGAAGTCTGAAAAGCAGAAAGAGACTATAGTGGTGGGTGTGGAAAATAAAATCTAGAGGGAAGGATATTTAGGACACAGGTGCTATAATTGGAAAATGGGGAAACAGCATGAGGATTTTAACTGAGGAGTAGGCACAAAGGGAGGACAAAGAGAGCCAACACTAAGAGTATTTCAAAATCCTATACAGTATCATGCACTTTTAATGTTTACTTACTTAAAGATACACACACACACACACACACACACACACACACACACACACCATTTAAATTGAATTAGGCACTCGCCTTAATATTGCTTTCCCATAAGGTCACAGATTACCTAACAAAAACTTCAGTGCCAGGCAGAGAAAAACCCTTCCTAAAAGTTTTTCTTCAGAGGATACAAGAGACTCTCAAGATAGATATATGTTACTTCAATTGCAGAAGCTGAAGGTTAGTTTTTGTTGCTGCAGTTGCCAAGTGGTTTGAAAAGATGATATAAAAAAATCATCCCCTCGCCATATAATAGTCAAAACACAAAACATACAGAATAAAGAAAGAATATTAAGAGCCGCAAAGGAAAAAGGTCAAGTAACATATAAGGGTAAACCTATCAGAATTACACCTGACTTCTCTATGGAAACCATGAAAGCTAAAAGGTCTTGGATAGATGTGCTGCAGAAACTAAGAGACCATGGATGCAAGCCCAGACTACTATACCCAGCAAAGCTTTCTTTCACCATCGATGGGGAAAACAAGATATTCCAGGATAAAAACAAATTTAAGCAATTTGTAGCCACGAACCCAGCCTTACAGAAAGTACTAGAAGGTAAACCACAACTAAGGAAGGCTAAC